>JAWPHD010000129.1:192500-200000 GCA_037043455.1 Cyrtodaria siliqua | reverse complement strand
CTGGCTCTCTGTCTGGCTCTCTGCCTAGCCTGTCTGGTTCTCTGTATCGCCTGTCTGTCTGTCTGGCCTGTCTGGCTCTCTGTCTGGCTCTCTGTCTAGCCTGTCTGGTTCTCTACCTGTCTGTCTGTCTGTCTGTCTGTCTGTCTGTCTGGCCTGTCTGGCTCTCTGTCTGTCTGGCCTGTCTGGCCTGTCTGGCTCTCTGTCTGGCTCTCTGTCTAGCCTGTCTGGTTCTCTGCCTCGCCTGTCTGTCTGTCTGACCTGTCTGGTTCTCTGTCTGGCTCTCTGTCTAGCCTGTCTGGCTCACTACCTCGCCTGTCTGTCTGTCTGTCTGTCTGTCTGTCTGGCCTGTCTGGCTCTCTGTCTAGCCTGTTTGGTTCTCTGTCTCGCCTGTCTGTCTGTCTGGCCTGTCTGGCTCTCTGTCTGGCTCTCTGTCTAGCCTGTCTGGCTCTCTACCTGTCTGTCTGTCTGTCTGTCTGTCTGTCTTGTCTGTCTGTCTGTCTGTCTGTCTGTCTGTCTGTCTGTCTGTCTGGGTCTCTGTCTGGCCTGTCTGTGTCTCTGTCTGCCTCTCTGTCTAGCCTGTCTGTCTGTCTGTCTGTCTGTCTGTCTGTCTGTCTGTCTGACTGTCTTTCCTGTCTGGCTGTCTGGCCTGTCTGGCCTGTCTGGCTCTCTGTCTGGCTCTCTGTCTAGCCTGTCTGGTTCTCTGCCTCGCCTGTCTGTCTGTCTGGCCTGTCTAGCTCTCTGTCTAGCCTGTCTGGCTCTCTACCTCGCCTGTCTGTCTGTCTGTCTGTCTGTCTGTCTGGCCTGTCTGGCTCTCTGTCTGTCTGGCCTGTCTGGTACTCTGTCTGGCTCTATGTCTAGCCTGTCTGGTTCTCTGTCTCGCCTGTCTGGCTGTCTGGCCTGTCTGGCTCTCTGTCTGGCTCTCTGTCTAGGCTGTCTGTCTGTCTGTCTGTCTGTCTGTCTCTGTCTGTCTGTCTGTCTGTCTGTCTGTCTGTCTGTCTGTCTGTCTGTCTGTCTGTCTGTCTATCTGTATTGCCTATCTGTCAGAACATAGTCAGGGTTCTACATTAGATATATGTTTGGGATTGTATTAGGGGACAATAGCCGGGGTCAGGTTTGTACATACCTAATATGTATGGTCTTTAATTAAGAAACAATATCCAGGGTCAGGTTTGTACATAAAGTATATATATATGGGCCTGCATTAAAGGAGAATACCTAGGGTCAGGTGTGTACATTATGTATATGTATGGGCTTGTATTATGTGACAATAGTTAGAGTCAGGTTTGTACATAAGGTATATATATGGGCGTGAATTAAAGGACAATATATAGGTTCAGGTTTGTACATTATGTATATGCATGGGCTTGTAATACGGGACAATAGTCAGGGCCAGCTGTGTACATAAGTAATATGTATGGGCTTAAATCCAGATCAGGTTTGTACATTAGATTCATGTATATGGTTGTATTAAGGGAAATAGTCGGGGCCAGGTTTGTACATAATGTGTATGTATGGGCTTGTATAATGGAACAATAGTCAGGGTCAGGTTTGTACATAATACGTATGGGCTTTAATTAAGAGACACTATTCAGGTTCAGGTTTGTACATAAATCGTATATACGGGCTTGTATTAAGGGAAAATATCCACGTTCAGGTATTAGGTACATACATGGACTTGTATTAAGGGACAATATCCAGGGTCAAGTTTCTACATTTGCTTGTATGTCTGTCTGTATGTCTGTCTTTGTCTTTTTCTGTGTCCGTCCGTCTGTCTGTATGTCTGTCTGTCTGTCTGTCTGTCTAGCTGTCTGGCTGGCATGTCTGGCTCTCTGTCTGTCTGTCTGTCTGTCTAGCCTGTCTGGCTCTCTGCCTCGCCTGTCTGGGTCTCTGTCTGCCTCTCTGTCTGCCTCTCTGTCTAGCCTGTCTGTCTGTCTGTCTGTCTGTCTGGCTGGCTGTCTGGCTGGCTGGCTGGCTGGCTGGCTGGCTGGCTGGCTGGCTTTCTGTCTAGCCTGTCTGGCTCTCTGCCTCGCCTGTCTGTCTGTCTGGCCTGTCTGGCTCTCTGTCTGGCTCTCTGCCTAGCCTGTCTGGCTCTCTGCCTCGACTGTCTTGGTCTCTGTCTGCCTCTCTGTCTAGCCTGTCTGTCTGTCTGTCTGTCTGTCTGTCTGTCTGTCTGTCTGTCTGTCTTGTCTGTCTGCCTGTCTGTCTGTCTGTCTATCTGTCTGTCTGTCTGTCTGTCTGTCTGTCTGTCTGTCTATCTATCTGTTTTGCCTATCTGTCAGAACATAGTCAGGGTTCTACATTAGATATATGTTTGTGATTGTATTAGGGGACAATAGCCGGGGTCAGGTTTGTACATACCTAATATGTATGGTCTTTAATTAAGAAACAATATCCAGGGTCAGGTTTGTACATAAAGTATATATAAATGGGCCTGCATTAAAGGAGAATATCTAGGGTCAGGTTTGTACATAATGTGTATGTATGGGCTTGTATAATGGAACAATAGTCAGGGTCAGGTTTGTACATAATACGTATGGGCTTTAATTAAGAGACACAGTTCAGGTTCAGGTTTGTACATAAATCGTATATACGGGCTTGTATTAAGGGAAAATATCCACGGTCAGGTATTAGGTACATGCATGGGCTTGTATTAAGGGACAATATCCAGGGTCAAGTTTCTACATTTGCTTGTATGTCTGTCTGTATGTCTGTCTTTGTCTTTTTCTCTGTCCGTCCGTCTGTCTGTCTGTCTGTCTGTCTGGCTGTCTGGCTGGCCTGTCTGGCTATCTGTCTGTCTGTCTGTCTGTCTAGCCTGTCTGGCTCTCTGTCTGCCTCTCTGTCTGCCTCTCTGTCTAGCCTGTCTGTCTGTCTGTCTGTCTGTCTGTCTGTCTGTCTGTCTGTCTGTCTGTCTGTCTGTCTGTCTGTCTGTCTGTCTGTCTGGCTGGCTGGCTGGCTGGCTGTCTGTCTTGCCTGTCTGGCTCTCTGCCTCGCCTGTCTGTCTGTCTGGCCTGTTTGGCTCTCTGTCAGGCTCTCTGTCTAGCCTGTCTGGCTCTCTGCCTCGACTGTCTTGGTCTCTGTCGTGGTCTCTGTCTAGCCTGTCTGTCTGTCTGTCTGTCTGTCTGTCTAGCCTGTCTGGCTCTCTGCCTCGCCTGTCTGGGTCTCTGTCTGCCTCTCTGTCTGCCTCTCTGTCTAGCCTGTCTGTCTGTCTGTCTGTCTGTCTGGCTGGCTGTCTGGCTGGCTGGCTGGCTGGCTGGCTGGCTGGCTGGCTGGCTGGCTGGCTGGCTGGCTGGCTGGCTGGCTGACTGGCTGGCTTTCTGTCTAGCCTGTCTGGCTCTCTGCCTCGCCTGTCTGTCTGTCTGGCCTGTCTGGCTCTCTGTCTGGCTCTCTGCCTAGCCTGTCTGGCTCTCTGCCTCGACTGTCTTGGTCTCTGTCTGCCTCTCTGTCTAACCTGTCTGTCTAACCTGTCTGTCTGTCTGTCTGTCTGTCTGTCTGTCTGTCTGTCTGTCTGTCTGTCTGTCTGTCTGTCTGTCTGTCTGTCTGTCTGTCTGTCTGTCTGGCTGGCTCTCTGTCTGTCTTGCCTGTCTGGCTCTCTGTCTGGCTCACTGTCTAGCCTGTCTGGTTCTCTGCCTCGCCTGTCTGTCTGTCTGGCCTGTCTGGTTCTCTGTCTGGCTCTCTGTCTAGCCTGTCTGGCTCTCTACCTCGAATGTCTGGTCTCTGTCTGCCTCTTTGTCTACCCTGTCTGTCTGTCTGTCTGTCTGTCTGTCTGTCTGTCTGTCTGTCTGGCCTGTCTGGCTCTCTGTCTGTCTGGCCTGTCTGGCCTGTCTGGCTCGCTGTCTGTCTGGCCTGTCTGGCCTGTCTGGCTCTCTGTCTGGCTCTTTGTCTAGCCTGTCTGGTTCTCTGCCTCGCCTGTTTGTCTGTCTGGCCTGTCTGTCTGTCTGTCTGTCTGTTTGTCTGTCTGTCTGTCTGTCTGTCTGTCTGTCTGTCTGTCTGTTTGTCTGTCTGGTCTGTCTATCAGTCTGTCTATCAGTCTGTCTGTCTGTCTGTCTGTCTGTCTGTCTGTCTGTCTGTCTGTCTGTCTGTCTGTCTGTCTGTCTGTCTGTCTGGCTGGCTGGCTGGCTGGCTGGCTGGCTGGCTGGCTGGCTGGCTCTCTGTCTAGCCTGTCTGGTTCTCTGTCTCGCCTGTCTGTCGGTCTGGCCTGTCTGGCTCTCTGTCTGGCTCTCTGTCTAGCCTGTCTGGCTCTCTACCTGTCTGTCTGTCTGTCTGTGTATGTCTGTCTGTCTGTCTGTCTGTCTGTCTATCTGTCTGTCTGGCTGTCTGTCTGGCCTGTCTGGCTCTCTGTCTGTCTGTCTGCCTGGCCTGTCTGGCCTGTGTGGCTCTCTGTCTGGCTCTCTGTCTAGCCTGTCTGGTTCTCTGCCTCGCCTGTCTGTCTGTCTGGCCTGTCTGGTTCTCTGTCTTGCTCTCTGTCTAGCCTGTCTGGCTCTCTACCTCGCCTGTCTGTCTGTCTGTCTGTCTGTCTGTCTGGCCTGTCTGGCTCTCTGTCTGGCTCTCTGTCTAGCCTGTATGGTTCTCTGTCTCGCATGTCTGTCTGTCTGGCCTGTCTGGCTCTCTGTCTGGCTCTCTGTCTAGCCTGTCTGGCTCTCTACCTGTCTGTCTGTCTGTCTGTCTGTCTGTCTGTCTGTCTGTCTGTCTGTCTGTCCGTCCGTCTGTCTGTATGTCTGTCTGTTTGTATGTCTGTCTGGGTCTCTGTCTTGCCTGTCTGGGTCTCTGTCTGCCTCTCTGTCTGCCTCGCCTGTCTGTCTGTCTGGCCTGTCTGGCTCTATGTCTGGCTCTGTGTCTAGCCTGTCTGGCTCTCTGCCTCGGCTGTCTTGGTCTATGTCTTCCTCTCTGTCTAGCCTGTCTGTCTGTCTGTCTGTCTGTCTGTCTGTCTGTATGTCTGTCAGTCTGTCTGTCTGGCTCTCTGTCTGTCTGGCCTGTCTGGATCTCTGTCTGGCTCACTGTCTTGCCTGTCTGGTTCTCTGCCTCGCCTGTCTGTCTGTCTGGCCTGTCTGGTTCTCTGTCTTGCTCTCTGTCTAGCCTGTCTGGCTATCTACCTTGCCTGTCTGTCTGTCTGTCTGGCCTGTCTGGCTCTCTATCTGGCTCTCTGTCTAGCCTGTCTGGTTCTCTGTCTCGCCTGTCTGTCTGTCTGGCCTGTCTGGCTCTCTGTCTAGCCTGTCTACCTGTCTGTCTGTCTGTCTGTCTGCCTGTCTGCCTGTCTGTCTGTCTGTCTGTCTGTCTGTCTGTCTGTCTGTCTGTCTGTTTGTCTGTCTGTCTGGGTCTCTGTCTGGCCTGTCTGGGTCTCTGTCTACCTCTCTGTCTAGCCTGTCTGTCTGTCTGTCTGTCTGTCTGTCCGTCTGACTATCTGTCTGTCTGTCTGTTTGTCTGTCTGTCTGGCCTATCTGTCTGTCTGTCCGTCTGTCTGTCTGTCTGGCTGGCTGGCTGGCTGTCTGTCTAGCCTGTCTGGCTCTCTGCCTCGCCTGTCTGTCTGTCTGGCCTGTCTGGCTCTCTGTCTGGCTCTCTGTCTGGCTCTCTGTCTAGCCTGTCTGGCTCTCTGCCTCGACTGTCTTGGTCTCTGTCTGCCTCTCTGTCTAGCCTGTCTGTCTGTCTGTCTGTCTGTCTGTCTATATGTCTGTCTGTCTGTCTGTCTGGCTGGCTGGCTGGCTGGCTGGCTGGCTGGCTGGCTGGCTGGCTGGCTCTCTGTCTAGCCTGTCTGGCTCTCTGTCTAGACTGTCTGTCTGTCTGGCCTGTCTTTCTCTCTGTCTGGCTCTCTGTCTAGCCTGTCTGGCTCTATGCCTCGACTGTCTTGGTCTCTGTCTTGGTCTCTGTCTATCCTGTATGTCTGTCTGTCTGTCTGTCTGTCTGTCTGGCTGGCTGGCTGGCTGGCTGGCTCTCAGTCTAGCCTGTCTGGCTCTCTGCCTCGCCTGTCTGTCTGGCCTGTCTGGCTCTCTGTCTAGCTCTCTGTCTGGCCTGTCTGGTTCGCTGTCTGACTCTCTGTCTAGCCTGTCTGGCTCTCTACCTCGACTGTTTGTCTGTCTGTCTGTCTGTCTGTCTGGCCTGTCTGGCTCTCTGTCTGGCTCTCTGTCTAGCCTGTCTGGTTCTATGTCTCGCCTGTCTGTCTGTCTGGCCTGTCTGGCTCTCTGTCTGGCTCTCTGTCTAACCTGTCTGGCTCTCTGCCTCGACTGTCTTGGTCTCTGTCTGCCTCTCTGTCTAGCCTGTCTGTCTGTATGTCTGTCTGTCTGTCTATATGTCTGTCTGTCTGTCTGTCTGTCTGTCTGTCTAGCCTGTCTGGCTCTATGCCTCGACTGTCTTGGTCTCTGTCTTGGTCTCTGTCTATCCTGTATGTCTGTCTGGCTGGCTGGCTGGCTGGCTGGCTGGCTGGCTGGCTGGCTCTCAGTCTAGCCTGTCTGGCTCTCTGCCTCGCCTGTCTGTCTGGCCTGTCTGGCTCGCTGTCTGGCTCTCTGTCTAGCTCTCTGTCTGGCCTGTCTGGTTCGCTGTCTGACTCTCTGTCTAGCCTGTCTGGCTCTCTACCTCGACTGTTTGTCTGTCTGTCTGTCTGTCTGGCCTGTCTGGCTCTCTGTCTGGCTCTCTGTCTAGCCTGTCTGGTTCTCTGTCTCGCCTGTCTGTCTGTCTGGCCTGTCTGGCTCTCTGTCTGGCTCTGTCTAACCTGTCTGGCTCTCTACCTGTCTGTATGTCTGTCTGTCTGTCTGTCTGTCTGGCCTGTCTGGCCTGTCTGGCCTGTCTGGCTCTCTGTCTGGCTCTCTGTCTAGCCTGTCTGGTTCTCTGCCTCGCCTGTCTGTCTGTCTGGCCTGTCTGGTTCTCTGTCTTGCTCTCTGTCTAGCCTGTCTGGCTCTCTACCTCGCCTGTCTGTCTGTTTGTCTGGCCTGTCTGGCTCTCTGTCTGGCTCTCTGTCTAGCCTGTCTGGTTCTCTGTCTCGCCTGTCTGTCTGTCTGGCCTGTCTGGCTCTCTGTCTGGTATTAGGTACATGCATGGGCTTGTATTAAGGGACAATATCCAGGGTCAAGTTTCTACATTTGCTTGTATGTCTGCCTGTATGTCTGTCTTTGTCTTTTTCTCTGTCTGGTTCTCTGTCTGGCTCTCTGTCTAGCCTGTATGGCTCTCTACCTCGCCTGTCTGTCTGTCTGTCTGGCTTGTCTGGCTCTCTGTCTGGCTCTCTGTCTAGCCTGTCTGGTTCTCTGTCTCGCCTGTCTGTCTGTCTGGCCTGTCTGGCTCTCTGTCTGGCTCTCTGCCTAGCCTGTCTGGCTCTCTACCTGTCTGTCTGGCTGTCTGGCTGGCCTTTCTGGCTCTCTGTCTGTCTGTCTGTCTGTCTAGCCTGTCTGGCTCTCTGTCTGGCTCTCTGTCTAGCCTGTCTGGCTCTCTGCCTCGACGGTCTTGGTCTCTGTCTGCCTCTCTGTCTAGCCTGTCTGTCTGTCTGTCTGTCTATCAGTCTGTCTGTCTGTCTGTCTG
>JAWPHD010000129.1:180000-187500 GCA_037043455.1 Cyrtodaria siliqua | reverse complement strand
ATAGGCAATACAGACAGACAGACAGACAGACAGACAGACAGACAGACAGACAGACAGACAGACAGACAGACAGACAGACAGACAGACAGACAGACAGACAGACAGACAGACAGACAGACAGACAGACAGACAGACAGACAGACAGACAGACAGACAGACAGACAGACAGACAGACAGACAGACAGACAGACAGACAGACAGACAGACAGACAGACAGACAGACAGACAGACAGACAGACAGACAGACAGACAGACAGACAGACAGACAGACAGACAGACAGACAGACAGACAGACAGACAGACAGACAGACAGACAGACAGACAGACAGACAGACAGACAGACAGACAGACAGACAGACAGACAGACAGACAGACAGACAGACAGACAGACAGACAGACAGACAGACAGACAGACAGACAGACAGACAGACAGACAGACAGACAGACAGACAGACAGACAGACAGACAGACAGACAGACAGACAGACAGACAGACAGACAGACAGACAGACAGACAGACAGACAGACAGACAGACAGACAGACAGACAGACAGACAGACAGACAGACAGACAGACAGACAGACAGACAGACAGACAGACAGACAGACAGACAGACAGACAGACAGACAGACAGACAGACAGACAGACAGACAGACAGACAGACAGACAGACAGACAGACAGACAGACAGACAGACAGACAGACAGACAGACAGACAGACAGACAGACAGACAGACAGACAGACAGACAGACAGACAGACAGACAGACAGACAGACAGACAGACAGACAGACAGACAGACAGACAGACAGACAGACAGACAGACAGACAGACAGACAGACAGACAGACAGACAGACAGACAGACAGACAGACAGACAGACAGACAGACAGACAGACAGACAGACAGACAGACAGACAGACAGACAGACAGACAGACAGACAGACAGACAGACAGACAGACAGACAGACAGACAGACAGACAGACAGACAGACAGACAGACAGACAGACAGACAGACAGACAGACAGACAGACAGACAGACAGACAGACAGACAGACAGACAGACAGACAGACAGACAGACAGACAGACAGACAGACAGACAGACAGACAGACAGACAGACAGACAGACAGACAGACAGACAGACAGACAGACAGACAGACAGACAGACAGACAGACAGACAGACAGACAGACAGACAGACAGACAGACAGACAGACAGACAGACAGACAGACAGACAGACAGACAGACAGACAGACAGACAGACAGACAGACAGACAGACAGACAGACAGACAGACAGACAGACAGACAGACAGACAGACAGACAGACAGACAGACAGACAGACAGACAGACAGACAGACAGACAGACAGACAGACAGACAGACAGACAGACAGACAGACAGACAGACAGACAGACAGACAGACAGACAGACAGACAGACAGACAGACAGACAGACAGACAGACAGACAGACAGACAGACAGACAGACAGACAGACAGACAGACAGACAGACAGACAGACAGACAGACAGACAGACAGACAGACAGACAGACAGACAGACAGACAGACAGACAGACAGACAGACAGACAGACAGACAGACAGACAGACAGACAGACAGACAGACAGACAGACAGACAGACAGACAGACAGACAGACAGACAGACAGACAGACAGACAGACAGACAGACAGACAGACAGACAGACAGACAGACAGACAGACAGACAGACAGACAGACAGACAGACAGACAGACAGACAGACAGACAGACAGACAGACAGACAGACAGACAGACAGACAGACAGACAGACAGACAGACAGACAGACAGACAGACAGACAGACAGACAGACAGACAGACAGACAGACAGACAGACAGACAGACAGACAGACAGACAGACAGACAGACAGACAGACAGACAGACAGACAGACAGACAGACAGACAGACAGACAGACAGACAGACAGACAGACAGACAGACAGACAGACAGACAGACAGACAGACAGACAGACAGACAGACAGACAGACAGACAGACAGACAGACAGACAGACAGACAGACAGACAGACAGACAGACAGACAGACAGACAGACAGACAGACAGACAGACAGACAGACAGACAGACAGACAGACAGACAGACAGACAGACAGACAGACAGACAGACAGACAGACAGACAGACAGACAGACAGACAGACAGACAGACAGACAGACAGACAGACAGACAGACAGACAGACAGACAGACAGACAGACAGACAGACAGACAGACAGACAGACAGACAGACAGACAGACAGACAGACAGACAGACAGACAGACAGACAGACAGACAGACAGACAGACAGACAGACAGACAGACAGACAGACAGACAGACAGACAGACAGACAGACAGACAGACAGACAGACAGACAGACAGACAGACAGACAGACAGACAGACAGACAGACAGACAGACAGACAGACAGACAGACAGACAGACAGACAGACAGACAGACAGACAGACAGACAGACAGACAGACAGACAGACAGACAGACAGACAGACAGACAGACAGACAGACAGACAGACAGACAGACAGACAGACAGACAGACAGACAGACAGACAGACAGACAGACAGACAGACAGACAGACAGACAGACAGACAGACAGACAGACAGACAGACAGACAGACAGACAGACAGACAGACAGACAGACAGACAGACAGACAGACAGACAGACAGACAGACAGACAGACAGACAGACAGACAGACAGACAGACAGACAGACAGACAGACAGACAGACAGACAGACAGACAGACAGACAGACAGACAGACAGACAGACAGACAGACAGACAGACAGACAGACAGACAGACAGACAGACAGACAGGTAGACAGACAGGTAGAGAGCCAGACAGGCTAGACAGAGAGCCAGACAGAGAGCCAGACAGGCCAGACAGCCAGACAGGCGAGACAGACAACCAGACAGGCTAGACAGAGAGCCAGACAGAGTGCCAGACAGGCCAGACAGACAGAGAGCCAGACAGGCCAGACAGACAGACAGACAGACAGGAGAGGTAGAGAGCAAGACAGGCTAGACAGACAGCCAGACAGGCCAGACAGACAGGCAGGCGAGACAGAGAACCAGACATGCTAGACAGAGAGCCAGACAGAGAGCCAGACAAAGAGCCAGACAGAGAGCCAGACAGAGAGCCAGACAGAGAGCCAGACAGTCAGCCAGACAGACAGACAGACAGACAGACAGACAGACAGACAGACAGACAGACAGACAGAAGACAGACAGACAGACAGACAGGCTAGACAAAGAGGCAGACAGATACCAGACAGGCGAGGTAGAGAGCCAGACAGGCTAGACAGAGAGCAAGACAGAGAACCAGACAGGCCAGACAGACAGACAGGCGAGGCAGAGAACCAGACAGGCTAGACAGTGAGCCAGACAGAGAGCCAGACAGGCCAGACAGACAGAGAGCCAGACAGACAGACATACAGACAGACAGACAGACAGACAGACAGGCTAGACAGAGAGGCAGACAGAGACCAAGACAGGCGAGGCAGAGAGCCAGACAGGCTAGACAGAGAGCCAGACAGAGAGCCAGACAGGCCAGACAGACAGACAGGCGAGGCAGAGAGCCAGACAGGCTAGACAGACAGACAGACATACAGACAGACATACAGACAGACAGACAGACAGACAGACAGACAGACAGACAGACATACAGACAGACAGACAGACAGACAGACAGACAGACAGACAGACAGACAACAGACAGACAGACAGACAGACAGGCTAGACAGAGAGGCAGACAGAGACCCAGACAGGCGAGGCAGAGAGCCAGACAGGCTAGACAGACAGACAGACAGAGAGCCAGACAGGCCAGCCAGACAGCCAGACAGACAGACAGACAGACGGACGGACAGAGAAAAAGACATAGACAGACATACAGACAGACATACAAGCAAATGTAGAAACTTGACCCTGGATATTGTCCATTAATACAAGCCTATGCATGTACCTAATACCTGACCGTGGATATTTTCCCTTAATACAAGCCCGTATATACGATTTATGTACAAACCTGAACCTGAATAGTGTCTCTTAATTAAAGCCCATACGTATTATGTACAAACCTGACCCTGACTATTGTTCCATTATACAAGCCCATACATACACATTATGTACAAACCTGGCCCCGACTATTTCCCTTAATACAACCCTATACATGAATCTAATGTACAAACCTGATCTGGATTTAAGCACATACATATTACTTATGTACACAGCTGGCCCTGACTATTGTCCCGTATTACAAGCCCATGCATATACATAATGTACAAACCTGAACCTATATATTGTCCTTTAATTCACGCCCATATATATACCTTATGTACAAACCTGACTCTAACTATTGTCACATAATACAAGCCCATACATATACATAATGTACACACCTGACCTTAGATATTCTCCTTTAATGCAGGCCCATATATATATATACTTTATGTACAAACCTGACCCTGGATATTGTTTCTTAATTAAAGACCATACATATTAGGTATGTACAAACCTGACCCCGGCTATTGTCCCCTAATACAATCCCAAACATATATCTAATGTAGAACACTGACTATGTTCTGACAAATAGGCAATACAGATAGATAGACAGCCAGACAGCCAGACAGACAGACAGACAGACAGACAGGCTAGACAGAGAGGAAGACAGAGACCAGACAGGCGAGGTAGAGAGCCAGACAGGCTAGACAGAGAGCCAGACGGAGAACCAGACAGGCCAGACAGACAGACAGGCGAGGCAGAGAACCCGACAGGCTAGACAGAGAGCCAGACAGAGAGCCAGACAGGCCAGACAGAAAGAGAGCAAGAAAGTCTAGCCTGTCTGTCTGTCTGTCTGTCTGTCTTGTCTGTCTGTCTGTCTGTCTGTCTGTCTGTCTGGGTCTCTGTCTGGCCTGTCTGGGTCTCTGTCTGCCTCTCTGTTAGCATGTTTGTCTGTCTGTCTGTCTGGCTCTCTGTCTGTCTGGCCTGTCGGGCCTGTCTGGCTCTCTGTCTGGCTCTCTGTCTAGCCTGTCTGGTTCTCTGCCTCGCCTGTCTGTCTGTCTGGCTCTCTGTCTAGCCTGTCTGGCTCTCTACCTCGCCTGTCTGTCTGTCTGTCTGTCTGGCCTGTCTGGCTCTCTGTCTGTCTGGCCTGTCTGGCTCTCTGTCTAGCCTGTCTGGTTCTCGGTCTCGCCTGTCTGGCTGTCTGGCCTGTCTGGCTCTCTGTCTGGCTCTCTGTCTAGCCTGTCTGGTTCTCGGTCTCGTCTGTCTGTCTGTCTGTCTGTCTGTCTGTTTGTCTGTCTGTTTGTCTGTCTGTCTGTCTGTCTGTCTGTCTGTCTGTCTGTCTGTCTGTCTGGCCTGTCTGGTTCTCTGTCTGGCTCTCTGTCTAGCCTGTCTAGCTCTCTACCTCGCCTGTCTGGTCTCTGTCTGCCTCTTTGTCTATCCTGTCTGTCTGTCTGTCTGTCTGTCTGTCTTGTCTGTCTGTCTGTCTGTCTGTCTGTCTGTCTGTCTGTCTGTCTGGGTCTCTGTCTGGCCTGTCTGGGTCTCTGTCTGCCTCTCTGTTAGCCTGTTTGTCTGTCTGTCTGTCTGGCTCTCTGTCTGTCTGGCCTGTCGGGCCTGTCTGGCTCTCTGTCTGGCTCTCTGTCTAGCCTGTCTGGTTCTCTGCCTCGCCTGTCTGTCTGTCTGGCTCTCAGTCTAGCCTGTCTGGCTCTCTACCTCGCCTGTCTGTCTGTCTGTCTGTCTGGCCTGTCTGGCTCTCTGTCTGTCTGGCCTGTCTGGCTCTCTGTCTGGCTCTCTGTCTAGCCTGTCTGGTTCTCGGTCTCGCCTGTCTGGCTGTCTGGCCTGTCTGGCTCTCTGTCTGGCTCTCTGTCTAGCCTGTCTGGCTCTCTACCTGTCTGTCTGTCTGTCTGTCTGTCTGTCTGTTTGTCTGGCTGGCTGGCTGGCTCTCTGTCTAGCATGTCTGGCTCTCTGCCTCGCCTGTCTGTCTGTCTGGCCTGTCTGGCTTTCTGTCTGGCTCTCTGTCTAGCCTGTCAGGCTCTCTGCCTCGCCTGTCTTGGTCTCTGTCTGCCTCTCTTTCTAGCCTGTCTGTCTGTCTGTCTGTCTGGCTCTCTGTCTGTCTGGCCTGTCTGGCTCTCTGTCTGGCTCACTGTCTAGCCTGTCTGGTTCTCTGCCTCGCCTGTCTGTCTGTCTGGCCTGTCTGGTTCTCTGTCTGGCTCTCTGTCTAGCCTGTCTGGCTCTCTACCTCGCCTGTCTGGTCTCTGTGTGCCTCTTTGTCTAGCCTGTCTGTCTGTCTGTCTGTCTGTCTGTCTGTCTGTCTGTCCGTCTGGCTGGCCTGTCTGTCTGTCTGTCTGGACTGTCTGGCTCTCTGTCTGTCTGGCCTGTCTGGCTTGTCTGTCTGTCTGTCTGTCTGTCTGTCTGTCTGTCTGGCCTGTCTGTCTGTCTGTCTGGACTGTCTCTCTGTCTGTCTGGCCTGTCTGGCCTGTCTGGCTCTCTGACTGGCTCTCTGTCTAGCCTGTCTGGTTCTCTGCGTCTCCTGTCTGTCTGTCTGGCCTCTCTGGCTCTCTGTCTAGCCTGTCTGGCTCTCTACCTCGCCTGTCTGTCTGTCTGGCCTGTCTCACTCTCTTTCTGGCTCTCTGTCTAGCCTGTCTGGTTCTCTGTCTCGCCTGTCTGTCTCGCTTGTCTGTCTGTCTGGCCTGTCTGGCTCTCTGTCTGGCTCTCTGTCTAGCCTGTCTGGCTCTCTACCTGTCTGTCTGTCTGTCTGTCTGTCTGTCTGTCTGTCTGTCTGGGTCTCTGTCTGGGTCTCAGTCTGCCTCTCTGTCTAGCCTGTCTGTCTGTCCGTCTGTCTGTCTGTCTGTCTGTCTGTCTGTCTGTCTGTCTGGCTGGCTGTCTGTCTGGCTGTCTGGCTCTCTGTCTGTCTGGCCTGTCTGGCTCTCTGTCTGGCTCTCTGTCTAGCCTGTCTGGTTCTCTGCCTCGCCTGTCTGTCTGTCGGGCCTGCCTGGCTCTCTGTCTAGCCTGTCTGGCTCTCTACCTCGCCTGTCTGTCTGTCTGTCTGTCTGTCTGTCTGTCCTGTCTGGCTCTCTGTCTGTCTGGCCTGTCTGGCTCTCTGTCTGGCTCTCTGTCTAGCCTGTCTGGTTCTCTGTCTCGCCTGTCTGGCCTGTCTGGCTCTCTGTCTGGCTCTCTGTCTAGCCTGTCTGGCTTTCTACCTGTCTGTCTGTCTGTCTGTCTGTCTATCTGTCTGTTTGTCTGTCTATCTGTCAGAACATAGTCAGGGTTCTACATTAAATATATGTTTGGGATTGTATTAGGGGACAATAGCCGGGGTCAGGTTTGTACATACCTAATATGTATGGTCTTTAATTAAGAAACAATATCCAGGGTCAGGTTTGTACATAAAGTATATATATATGGGCATGCATTAAAGGAGAATATCTAGGGTCAGGTGTGTACATTATGTATATGTATG
>JAWPHD010000129.1:0-175000 GCA_037043455.1 Cyrtodaria siliqua | reverse complement strand
CTGTTTGTCTGTCTGTCTGGCATGTCTGGCTCTCTGTCTGTCTGGCTGTCTGTCTGGCTCTCTGTCTAGCCTGTCTGGCTCTCTACCTGTCTGTCTGTCTGTCTGTTTGTCTGTCTGTCTGTCTGTCTGGCCTCTCTGGCTCCCTGTCTGTCTAGCCTGTCTGGCTCTCTGTCTGGCTCTCTGTCTAGCCTGTCTGGTTCTCTGCCTCGCCTGTCTGTCTGTCTGGCCTGTCTGACTCTCTGTCTAGCCTGTCAGGCTCTCTACCTCGACTGTCTGTCTGTCTGTCTATCTGTCTGGCCTGTCTGGCTTTCTGTCTATCCTGTCTGGTTCTCTGTCTCGCCTGTCTGTCTGTCTGGCCTGTCTGGCTCTCTGTCTGGCTCTCTGTCCAGCCTGTCTGTCTGTCTGTCTGTCTGTCTGTCTGTCTGTCTGTCTGTTTGTCTGTCTGTCTGTTTGTCTGTCTGGCCTGTCTGGGTCTCTGTCTGCCTCTCTGTCTAGCATGTCTATCTGTCTGTCTGTCTGTCTGGCTGGCTGGCTGGCTGTCTGACCTGTCTGGCTGTCTGTCTGTCTGGCCTGTCTGTTTCTCTGTCTGGCTCTCTGTCTAGCCTGTCTGGTTCTCTGCCTCGCCTGTCTGTCTGTCTGGCCTGTCTGGCACTCTGTCTAGCCTGTCTGGCTCTCTACCTCGCCTGTCTGTCTGTCTGTCTGGCCTGTCTGGCTTTCTGTCTGTCTGGCCTGTCTGGCTCTCTGTCTGGCTCTCTGTCTGGCTCTCTGTCTAGCCTGTCTGGTTCTCTGTCTCGCCTGTCTGGCTGTCTGTCCTGTCTGGCTCTCTGTCTGGCTCTCTGTCTAGCCTGTGTGGCTCTCTACCTGTCTGTCTGTCTGTCTGTCTGTCTGTCTGTCTGTCTGGCCTGTCTGGCTCTCTGTCTATCTGGCCTGTCTGGTCTGTCTGGCCTGTCTGGCTCTCTGTCTGGCTCTCTGTCTAGCCTGTCTGGTTCTCTGCCTCGCCTGTCTGTCTGGTCTGTCTGGCTATCTGTCTAGCCTGTTTGGCTCTCTACCTCGCTGTCTGTCTGTCTGTCTGTCTGTCTGGCCTGTCTGGCTCTCTGTCTGGCTCTCTGTCTAGCCTGTCTGGTTCTCTGTCTCGCCTGTCTGTCTGTCTGGCCTGTCTGGCTCTCTGGCTGGCTCTCTGTCTAGCCTGTCTGGCTCTCTACCTGTCTGTCTGTCTGTCTGTCTGTTTGTCTGACTGTTTGTCTGTCTGTCTGTCTGTCTGTCTGGCCTGTCTGGGTCTCTGTCTGCCTCTCTGTCTAGCCTGTCTGTCTGTCTGTCTGTCTGGCTGGCTGGCTGGCTGGTTGGCTGGCTGTCTGGCCTGTCTGGCTCTCTGTCTGGCCTGTCTGAACTGTCTGGCCTGTCTGTCTCTCTGTCTGGCTCTCTGTCTAGCCTGTCTGGTTCTATGCCTCGCCTGTCTGTCTGTCTGGCCTGTCTGGCTCTCTGTCATGCCTGTCTGGCTCTCTACCTCGCCTGTCTGTCTGTCTAACTGTCTGGCCTGTCTGGCCTGTCTGGCTCTCTGTCTGTCTGGCCTGTCTGGCTATCTGTCTGGCTCTCTGTCTAGCCTGTCTGGTTCTCTGTCTCGCCTGTCTGGCTGTCTGGCCTGTCTGGCTCTCTGTCTGGCTCTCTGTCTAGCCTGTCTGGCTCTCTACCTGTCTGTCTGTCTGTCTGTCTGTCTGTCTGTCTGTCTGTCTGTCTGTCTGTCTGTCTGTCTGTCTATCTATCTGTATTGCCTATCTGTCAGAACATAGTCAGGGTTCTACATTATATATATGTTTGGGATTGTATTAGGGGACAATAGCCGGGGTCAGGTTTGTACATACCTAATATGTATGGTCTTTAATTAAGAAACAATATCCAGGGTCAGGTTTGTACATAAAGTATATATATATGGGCGTGAATTAAAGGACAATATATAGGTTCAGGTTTGTACATTATGTATATGCATGGGCTTGTAATACGGGACAATAGTCAGGGCCAGCTGTGTACATAAGTAATATGTATGGGTTTAAATCCAGATCAGGTTTGTACATTAGATTCATGTATAGGGTTGTATTAAGGGAAATAGTCGGGGCCAGGTTTGTACATAATGTGTATGTATGGGCTTGTATAATGGAACAATAGTCAGGGTCAGGTTTGTACATAATACGTATGGGCTTTATTTAAGAGACACTATTCAGGTTCAGGTTTGTACATAAATCGTATATACGGGCTTGTATTAAGGAAAAATATCCACGGTCAGGTATTAGGTACATGCATGGGCTTGTATTAAGGGACAATATCCAGGGTCAAGTTTCTACATTTGCTTGTATGTCTGTCTGTATGTCTGTCTTTGTTTTTTTCTCTGTCCGTCCGTCTGTCTGTCTGTCTGTCTGTCTGTCTGTCTGTCTGTCTGTCTGTCTGTCTGTCTGGCCTGTCTGGCTCTCTGTCTGTCTGTCTGTCTAGCCTGTCTGGCTCTCTGCCTCGCCTGTTTGGGTCTCTGTCTGCCTCTCTGTCTAGCCTGTCTGTCTGTCTGTCTGTTGTCTGTCTGTCTGTCTGTCTGTCTGTCTGTCTGGCTGTCTGTCTGTCTGGCTCTCTGTCTGTCTGGCTCTCTGTCTGTCTGGCTCTCTGTCTGGCTCTCTGTCTGGCTCACTGTCTAGCCTGTCTGGTTCTCTGCCTCGCCTGTCTGTCTGGCCTGTCTGGTTCTCTGTCTGGCTCTCTGTCTAGCCTGTCTGGCTCTCTACCTCACCTGTCTGGTCTCTGTCTGCCTCTTTGTCTAGTCTGTCTGTCTGTCTGTCTGTCTGGCCTGTCTGTCTGTCTGGCTCTCTGTCTAGCCTGTCTGGTTCTCTGCCTCGCCTGTCTGTCTGTCTGGCCTGTCTGGCTCTCTGTCTGGCTCTCTGTCTAGCCTTTCTGGTTCTCTGTTTCGCCTGTCTGTTTGTCTGGCCTGTCTGGCTCTCTGTCTGGCTCTCTGTCTAGCCTGTCTGGCTCTCTACCTGTCTGTCTGTCTGTCTGTCTGTCTGTATGTATGTCTGTCAGTCTGTCTGTCTGTCTGTTTGTCTGTCTGTCTGGGTCTCTGTCTGGCCTGTCTGGATCTCTGTCTGCCTCTCTGTCTAGCCTGTCTGTCTGTCTGTCTGTCTGTCTGTCTGTCTGTCTGTCTGTCTGTCTGTCTGTCTGTCTGTCTGTCTGTCTGTCTGTCTGTATGTCTGTCTGTCTGACCTGTCTGGCTCTCTGTCTGTCTGGCCTGTCTGGCTCTCTGTCTGGCTCTCTGTCTAGCCTGTCTGGTTCTCTGCCTCGCCTGTCTGTCTGTCTGGCCTGTCTGGCTCTCTGTCTAGCCTGTCTGGCTCTCTACCTCGCCTGTCTGTCTGTCTGTCTGTCTGGCCTGTCTGGCTCTCTGTCTGTCTGGCCTGTCTGGCTCTCTGTCTAGCCTGTCTGGTTCTCTGTCTCGCCTGTCTGGTTGTCTGGCTCTTTGTCTGGCTCTCTGTCTCGCCTGTCTGGTTGTCTGGCCTGTCTGGCTCTCTGTCTAGCCTGTCTGGCTCTCTGTCTGTCTGTCTGTCTGTCTGTCTGTCTGTCTGTCTGTCTGTCTGTCTGTCTGTCTATCTGTATTGCCTATCTGTCAGAACATAGTCAGGGTTCTACATTAGATATATGTTTGGGATTGTATTAGGGGACAATAGCCGGGGTCAGGTTTGTACATACCTAATATGTATGGACTTTAATTAAGAAACAATATCCAGGGTCAGGTTTGTACATAAAGTATATATATATGGGCCTGCATTAAAGGAGAATATCTAGGGTCAGGTGTGTACATTATGTATATGTATGGGCTTGTATTATGTGACAATAGTTAGAGTCAGGTTTGTACATAAGGTATATATATGGGCGTGAATTAAAGGACAATATATAGGTTCAGGTTTGTACATTATGTATATGCATGGGCTTGTAATACGGGACAATAGTCAGGGCCAGCTGTGTACATAAGTAATATGTATGGGCTTAAATCCAGATCAAGTTTGTACATTAGATTCATGTATAGGGTTGTATTAAGGGAAATAGTCGGGGCCAGGTTTGTACATAATGTGTATTTATGGGCTTGTATAATGGAACAATAGATAGGGTCAGGTTTGTACATAATACGTATGGGCTTTAATTAAGAGACACTATTCAGGTTCAGGTTTGTATATAAATCGTATATACGGGCTTGTATTAAGGGAAAATATCCACGGTCAGGTATTAGGTACATGCATGGGCTTGTATTAAGGGACAATATCCAGGGTCAAGTTTCTACATTTGCTTGTATGTCTGTCTGTATGTCTGTCTTTTTCTCTATCCGTCCGTCCGTCCGTCCGTCCGTCCGTCCGTCCAGTCCGTCCGTCCGTCCGTCCGTCCGTCCGTCCGTCCTCTGTCTGTCTGTCTGTCTGTCTGTCTGTCTGTCTGTCTGTCTGTCTGTCTGTCTGTCTCTCTCTCTCTCTCTCTCTCTCTCTCTCTCTCTCTCTCTCTCTCTCTCTCTCTGGCCTGTCCGGCTCACTGTCTAGCCTGTCTGGTTCTCTGCCTCGCCTGTCTGTCTGGCCTATAATAGATGCTGTATTTTGAAGCATGATGTCAGTTACTGCGGGAATTCCTGGCCTATACTATATGCGCTGGCCTATAATAGAAGCTGTTCTGTTGAAGCGTGATGTCAGTTACTGCGGGAATTCCTGGCCTATCATAGATGCTGTATTGTTGAAGCTTGATATCAGTTACAGCGGGAATTCCTGGCCTATAATAGATGCTGTATTTTTGAAGCATGATGTCAGTTACTGCGGGAATTCCTGGCTATAATATATGCGCTGGCCTATAACAAATGCGGCATTTTTAAAGCATGATGTCAGTTACTGCGAGAAGAATTCCTGGCCTATAATAAATACTGTATTTTTGAACCATGATGCCAGTTACTGCGGGAATTCCTGGCCTATAACAGAAGCTGTTTTTTTGAAAATTGATGTCAGTTACTGCGGGAATTCTTGGCCTATAATATATGAGCTGGGCTATAATAGACTAAGAGGCGGTATTTTTGAAACATGATGTCAGTTACTGCGGGAATTCCTGGCCTATACTAGATGCTGTATGTTTGAAGCATGATGCCAGTTACTGCGGGAATTCCTGGCCTATAATAGATGCTGTATTGTTGAAGAATGATGTCAGTTACTGCGGAAATTCCTGGCCTATAATATATGCTGCATTTTTGAAGCATGATGTCAGTTACTGCGGGAATTCCTGGCCTTTAATAGATGCGGTATTGTTAAAGCATGATGTCAGTTACTGCGGGAATTCCTGGCCTATAATAGATGCTGAATTTTTGAAGCATGATGCCAGTTACTGCGGGAATTCCTGGCCTATAATATATGCTGTATTGTTGAAGAATGATGTCAGTTACTGCGGGAATTCCTGGCCTATTATAAATGCTGTAGTGTTGAAGAATGATGTTAGTTACTGCGGGAATTCCTGGCCTTTAATATATGCTGCATTTTGGAAGCATGATGTCAGTTACTGTGGGAATGTCCGGCCTATAATATATGCTGTATTGTTGAAGCATTATGCTAGTTACTGCTGAAATTACTGGCCTATAATAAATGCTGTATTGTTGAAGCATGATGTCAGTTACTGCGGAAATTCCTGGCCTATAATAGATGCTGTATTTTTTAATCATGATGTCAGTTACTGCGGAAATTCCTGGCCTATATATATATGCGCTGGCCTATAATAGATGCGGTAATTTTGAAGCATGATGTCAGTTACTGCGGATTTCCTGGGCTATAATAGATGCTGTATTTTTGAATCATGATGTCAGTTACTGCGGAAATTCCTGGCCTATAATATATGCGCTGGCCTACAATAGATGCGGTAATTTTGAAGCATGATGTCAGTTACTGCAGGAATTCCTGACTATAATAAATGCTGTATTTTTGAAGCATGATGCCAGTTACTGCGGGAATTCCTGTCCTATAATAGAGGCTGTATTGTTGAAGCATGATGTCAGTTACTGCGGGAATTCCTGGCCTATAATATATGATGTATTGTTGAAGCATGATGTCAGTTACTGCGGGAATTCCTGGCCTATAATAGATGATTTATTGTTGAGCATGATGTCAGTTATTGCGGGAATTCCTGGCCTATAATAGATGATGTATTGTTGAAGCTTGATGTCAGTTACTGCGGGAATTCCTGGCCTATAATATATGCTGTATTGTTGAAGCATGATGTCAGTTACTGCGGGAATTCTTGGCCTATAATAGATTCTGTATTGCTGAAGCATGATGTCAGTTACTGCGGGAATTCCTGGCCTATAATATATGCTGCATTGTTGAAGCATAATGCTAGTTACTGTTGGAATTCCTAGCCTATAACAGATGCTGCATTTTTGAAGCATGATGTCAGTTACTGCGGGTATTCCTGGCCTACAATATATGCTGCATTGTTGAAGCATGATGCTAGTTACTGCTGGAATTCCTGGCCTATAATAGATGCTGTATTGTTGAAGGATGATGTCAGTTACTGCGGGAATTCCTGGCCTATAATAGATGCTGTATTTTTGAAGCATGATGTCAGTTACTGCGGGAATTCCTGGCCTATAACTTATGCGCTGGTCTATAATAGATGCGGTATATTTGAAGCATGATGTCAGTTACTGCGAAATTCCTGGCCTATCATAGATGCTGTATTGTTGAAGCATGATGTCAGTTACTGCGGGAATTCCTGGCCTATATTAGATGCTGTATTGTTGAAGCATTATGTCAGTTACTACGGGAATTCCTGGCCTATAATAGATTCTGTATTGTTGAAGCATGATGTCAGTTATTGCGGGAATTTCTGGCTTATAATAGACGCTGTATTGTTGAAGCTTGATGTCAGTTACTGCGGGAATTCCTGGCCTATAACAGATGCTGTATTTTTGAAGCATGATGTCAGTTACTGCGGGAATTCCTGGCCTATAATATATGCGCTGGCCTATAATAGATGCGGTATTTTTGAAGCATGATGTCAGTTTCTGCGGAATTCCTGGCCTATAAGAGATGCTGTATTTTTGAAGCATGATGCCATTTACTGCGGGAATTTCTCTCCTATAATAGATGTTGTATTGTTGAAGCATGATGTGAGTTACTGCGGGAATTTCTGGCCTATAATAGATGTTGTATTGTTGAAGCATGTTGTCAGTTACTGCGGGAATTCCTGGCCTATAATAGATGCTGTATTTTTGAAGCATGATGTCAGTTACTGCGGAATTCCTGGCCTATAAGAGATGCTGTATTTTTGAAGCATGATGCCAGTTACTGCGGGAATTTCTCTCCTATAATAGATGTTGTATTATTGAAGCATGCTGTCAGTTACTGCGGGAATTTCTGGCCTATTATAGATGTTGTATTGTTGAAGCATGTTGTCAGTTACTGCGGGAATTCCTGGCCTATAATAGATGCTGTATTTTTGAAGCATGATGTCAGTTACTGCGGAAATTCCTGGCCTAAAATATATGTTGTATTGTTGAAACATGATGTCAGTTACTGCTGGAATTTCTGGCCTAAAATACATGCTGCATTTTTGAAGCTTGATGTCAGTTACTGCGGGAATTTCTGGCCTATAATAGATGCTGTATTGATGAAGCATGATGCCAGTTACTGCTGGAATTCCAGGCCTATAATATATGCGCTGGCCTATAATAGATGCGGTATTTTTGAAGCATGATGTCAGTTACTGCGAGAATTTCTGGCCTATAATAGATGCTGTATTGTTGAAGCTTGATGTCAGTTACTGCGGGAATTCCTGGCCTATAATAGATGCTGTATTTTGAAGCATGATGTCAGTTACTGCGGGAATTCCTGGCCTATAAAGATGCGGTATTTTTAAAACATGATGTCAGTTACTGCGGGAATTCCTGGCCTATAATAGATGCTGTATTGTTGAAGCTTGATGTCAGTTACTGCGGGAATTCCTGGCCTATAATAGATGCTGTATTTTTGAAGCATGATGTCAGTTATTGCGGGAATTCCTGGCCTATAATAGACGCTGTATTGTTGAAGCTTGATGTCAGTTACTGCGGGAATTCCTGGCCTATAATAGATGCTGTATTTTTGAAGCATGATGTCAGTTACTGCGGGAATTCCTGGCCTATAATAGATGCTGTATTTTCGAAGCTTGATGTCAGTTACTGCGGGAATTCCTGGCCTATAATAGATGCTGTATTTTTGAAGCATGATGTCAGTTACTGCGGGAATTCCTGGCCTATAATATATGCGCTGGCCTATAATAGATGCGGTATTTTTGAAGCATGATGTCAGTTACTGCGGGAATTCCTGGCCTATAATAGATACTGTATTTTTGAAGCATGATGCCAGTTACTGCGGGAATTTCTGGCCTATAACAGATGCTGTATTGTTGAAGAATAATGTCTATAACTGCGGAAATTCCTGGCCTATAATATATGTTGTATTGTTGAAACATGATGTCAGTTACTGCTGGAATTCCTTGCCTATAGTACATGCTGCATTTTTCAAGCATGATGTCAGTTACTGCGGGAATTCCTGGCCTATAATAGATGCGCTGGCCTATAATAGATGCGGTATTTTTGAAGCATGATGTAAGTTACTGCGGGAATTTCTGGCCTATAATAGATGCTGTATTGTTGAAGCTTGATGTCAGTTACTGCGGGAATTCCTGGCCTATAATAGATGCTGTATTTTGAAGCATGATGTCAGTTACTGCGGGAATTCCTGGCCTATACTATATGCGCTGGCCTATAATAGAAGCTGTTTTGTTGTATCGTGATGTCAGTTACTGCGGGAATTCCTGGCCTATCATAGATGCTGTATTGTTGAAGCTTGATGTCAGTTACTGCGGGAATTCCTGGCCTATAATAGATGCTGTATTTTTGAAGCATGATGTCAGTTACTGCGGGAATTCCTGGCTATAATATATGCGATGGCCTATAATAAATGCGGCATTTTTAAAGCATGATGTCAGTTACTGCGAGAAGAATTCCTGGCCTATAATAAATACTGTATTTTTGAAGCATGATGCCAGTTACTGCGGGAATTCCTGGCCTATAACAGAAGCTGTATTTTTGAAGATTGATGTCAGTTACTGCGGGAATTCCTGGCCTATAATAGATGCTGTATTGTTGAAGCATGATGTCAGTTACTGCGGAATTCCTGGCCTATAAGAGATGCTGTATTTTTGAAGCATGATGCCAGTTACTGCGGGAATTTCTCTCCTATAATAGATGTTGTATTGTTGAAGCATGATGTCAGTTACTGCGGGAATTTCTGGCCTATAATAGATGCTGTATTTTTGAAGCATGATGTCAGTTACTGCGGGAGTTCCTGGCCTATTATATATGCGCTGGCCTATAATAGATGCGGTATTTTTGAAGCATGATGTCAGTAACTGCGAAATTCCTGGCCTATAATAGATGCTGTATTTTTGAAGAATGATGCCAGTTACTGCGGGAATTCCTGTCCTATAATAGATGTTGTATTGTTGAAGGATGATGTCAGTTACTGCGGGAATTCTGGTCTATAATAGATACTGTATTTTTGAAGCATGATGCCAGTTACTGCGGGAATTCCTGGCCTATAAAGATGCGGTATTTTTAAAACATGATGTCAGTTACTGCGGGAATTCCTGGCCTATAATAGATGCTGTATTGTTGAAGCTTGATATCAGTTACTGCGGGAATTTTTGGCCTATAATATATGCGCTGGCCTATAATAGATGCGGTATTTTTGAAGCATGATGTCAGTTATTGCGGGAATTCCTGGCCTGTAATAGATGCTGTATTGTTGAAGCATGATGTCAGTTATTGCGTGAATTCCTGGCCTATAATAGATGCTGTATTGTTGAAGCATGATGTCAGTTATTGCGGGATTACTGGCCTATAATAGATACTGTATTGTTGAAGCATGATGTCAGTTATTGCGGGAATTCCTGGCCTATAATAGATGCTGTATTGTTGAAGAATGATGTCAGTTACTGCGGGAATTCCTGGCCTATAATAGATGCTGTATTTTTGAAGCATGATGTCAGTTACTGCGGGAATTCCTGGCCTATAATATATGCGCTGGGTTATAATAGATGCGGTATTTTTGAAGCATGATGCCAGTTACTGCGGGAATTCCTGGCCTATAATAGATGCTGTATTGTTGAACAATGATGTCAGTTCCTGCGGGAATTCCTGGCCTATAATATATGCTGCATTTTTGAAGCATGATGTCAGTTACTGCGGGAATTCCTGGCCTATAATATATGCTGTATTGTTGAAGCATGATGCTAGTTACTGCTGGAATTCCTGGCCTATAATAGATGCTGTATTTTTGAAGCATGATGTCAGTTACTGCGGGAATTCCTGGCCTATTATATATGCGCTGGCCTATAACAGATGCTGTATTTTTGAAGCATGATGTCAGTTACTGCGGGAATTCCTGGCCTACAAAAGATGCGGTATTTTTAAAACATGATGCCAGTTACTGCGGGAATTTCTCTCCTATAATAGATGCTGTATTTTTGAAGCATGATGTCAGTTACTGCGTGAATTCCTGGCCTATTATATATGCGCTGGCCTATAATAGATGCGGTATTTTTGAAGCATGATGTCAGTTACTGCGGAATTCCTGGCCTATAATAGATGCTGTATTTTTGAAGCATGATGCCAGTTAGTGCGGGAATTCCTTTCCTATAATAGATTTTGTATTGTTGAAGGATGATGTCAGTTACTGCGGGAATTCCTGGCCTATAATATATGCGCTGGCCTATAATAGATGCTGTTTTGTTGAAGCATGATGCCAGTAACTGCGGGAATTCCTGGCCTATAACAGATGCTGTATTTTTGAAGCATGATGCCAGTTACTGCGGGAATTCCTGGCCTACAAAAGATGCGATATTTTTAAAACATGATGTCAGTTACTGCGGGAACTCCTGGCCTATAATAGATGCTGTATTGCTGAAGCTTGATGTCAGTTACTGCGGAAATTCCTGGCCTATAATAGATGCTGTATTTTTGAAGCATGATGTCAGTTACTGCCGGAATTCCTGGCCTATAATATATGCGCTGGCCTATAATAGATGCTGTTTTGTTGAAGCATGATGCCAGTTACTGCGGGAATTCCTGGCCTATAATATATGCTGTATTGTTGAAGAATGATGTCAGTTACTGCGGGAATTCCTGGCCTATAATAGATGCTGTATTGTTGAAGCATGATGTCAGTTACTGCGGGAATTCCTGGCCTATAATACATGCTGTATTTTTGAAGCATGATGTCAGTTACTGTGGGAATTCCTGGCCTATAATATATGCCGTATTGTTGAAGCACGATGCTAGTTACTGCTGGAATTCCTGGCCTATAATAGATGCTGTATTGTTGAAGCATGATGTCAGTTACAGCGGGAATTCCTGACCTATTATAGATGCTGTGTTTTTGAAGCAAGATGTCAGTTACTGCGGGAATTCCTGACCTATAATATATGTTGTATTGTTGAAGCATGATGTCAGTTACTGCGGTAATTCCTGGCTTATAATAGATGCTGTATTGTTGAAGCATGCTGTATTGTTGAAGCATGATGTCAGTTATTGCGGAATTCCTGGCCTATAATAGATGCTGTATTGTTAAAGCATGATGTCAGTTACTGCGGGAATTCCTGGCCTATAATAGATGCTGTATTGTTGAAGCATGATGTCAGTTACTGCGGGATTTCCTGGCCTATAATAGATGCTGTATTGTTGAAGCATGATGTCAGTTATTGCGGGAATTCCTGGCGTATAATAAATGCTGTATTGTTGAAGCATGATGTCAGTTATTGCGTGAATTCCTGGCCTATAATAGATGCTGTATTGTTAAAGCATGATGTCAATTATTGCGGGAATTCCTGGCCTATAATAGATACTGTATTGTTGAAGCATGATGTCATTTATTGCGGAATTTCCTGGCCTATAATAGATGCTGCATTGTTGAAGCATGATGTCAATTATTGCGGGAATTCCTGGCCTATAATAGATACTGTATTGTTGAAGCATGATGTCATTTATTGCGGGAATTCCTGGCCTATAATAGATGCTGTATTGTTGAAGCATGGTGTCAGTTACTGCGGGAATTCCTGGCCTATAATATATGCGCCTGCCTATAATAGATTCTGTATTGTTGAAGCATGATGTCAGTTTTTGCTGCAATTTCTGGCCTATAATACATGCTGTATTGTTGAAGCATGATGTCAGTTACTGCGGGAATTCCTGGCCTATAATAGATGCTGTATTGTTGAAGCATGATGTCAGTTACTGCGGGAATTCCTGGCCTATAATAGATGCTGTATTGTTGAAGCATGATGTCAGTTACTGCGGGAATTCCTGGCCTATAATATATGCTGTATTTTTTAATCATGATGTCAGTGACTGTGGGAATTCCTGGCCTATAATATATGCCGTATTGTTGAAGCATGATGCTAGTTACTGCTGGAATTCCTGGCCTATAATAGATGCTGTATTGTTGAAGCATGATGTCAGTTACTGCGGGAATTCCTGACCTATAATAGATGCTGTGTTTTTGAAGCAAGATGTCAGTTACTGCGGAAATTCCTGACCTATAATAGATGCTGTATTGTTGCAGCATGATGTCAGTTACTGCGGGAATTCCTGGCCTATAATAGATGCTGTATTGTTGAAGCATGCTGTATTGTTGAAGCCTGATGTCCGTTATTGCGGAATTCCTGGCCTATAATAGATGCTGTGTTGTTGAAGCATGATGTCAGTTACTGCGGGAATTCCTGGCCTATAATAGATGCTGTATTGTTGAAGCATGATGTCTATTACTGCGGGAATTCCTGGCCTATAATAGATGCTGTATTGTTGAAGCATGATGTCAGTTACTGCGGGAATTCCTGGCCTGTAATAGATGCTGTATTGTTGAAGCGTGATGTCAGTTATTGCCTGAATTCCTGGCCTATAATAGATGCTGTATTGTTGAAGAATGATGTCAGTTATTGCGGGATTACTGGCCTATAATAGATACTGTATTGTTGAAACATGATGTCAGTTTTTGCGGGAATTCCTGGCCTATAATAGATGCTGTATTGTTGAAGAATGATGTCAGTTACTGCGGGAATTCCTGGCCTATAATAAATGCTGTATTTTTGAAGCATGATGTCAGTTACTGCGGGAATTCCTGGCCTATAATATATGCGCTGGGTTATAATAAATGCGGTATTTTTGAAGCATGATGCCAGTTACTGCGGGAATTCCTGGCCTATAATAGATGCTGTATTGTTGAAGCATGATGTCAGTTATTGCGGAATTTCTGGCCTATAATAGATGCTGTATTGTTGAAGCATGATGTCAGTTACTGCGGGAATTCCTGGCCTATAATAGATGCTGTATTGTTGAAGCATGATGTCAGTTACTGCGGGAATTCCTGGCCTATAATAGATGCTGTATTGTTGAAGCATGATGTCAGTTACTGCGGGAATTCCTGGCCTGTAATAGATGCTGTATTGTTGAAGCATGATGTCAGTTATTGCGTGAATTCCTGGCCTATAATATATGCTGTATTGTTGAAGCATGATGTCAGTTATTGCGGGATTACTGGCCTATAATAGATACTGTATTGTTGAAACATGATGTCAGTTATTGCGGGAATTCCTGGCCTATAATAGATGCTGTATTGTTGAAGAATGATGTCAGTTCCTGCGGGAATTCCTGGCCTATAATATATGCTGCATTTTTGAAGCATGATGTCAGTTACTGCGGGAATTCCTGGCCTATAATATATGCTGTATTGTTGAAGCATGATGCTAGTTACTGCTGGAATTCCTGGCCTATAATAAATGCTGTATTGTTGAAGCATGATGTCAGTTACTGCGGGAATTCCTGGCCTATAATATATGCTGTATTTTTGAAGCATGATGTCAGTTACTGTGGGAATTCCTGGCATATAATATATGCCGTATTGTTGAAGCATGATGCCAGTTACTGCGGGAATTCCTGGCTTACAAAAGATGCGGTATTTTTAAAACATGATGTCAGTTACTGTTGGAACTCCTGGCCTATAATAGATGCTGTATTGTTGAAGCTTGATGTCAGTTACTGCGGGAATTCCTGGCCTATAATAGATGCTGTATTTTTGAAGCATGATGTCAGTTACTGCGGGAATTCCTGGCCTATAATATATGCGCTGGCCTATAATAGATGCTGTTTTGTTGAAGCATGATGCCAGTTACTGCGGGAATTCCTGGCCTATAATAGATGCTGTATTGTTGAAGAATGATGTCAGTTACTGCGGGAATTCCTGGCCTATAATAGATGCTGTATTGTTGTAGCATGATGTCAGTTACTGCGGGAATTCCTGGCCTATAATATATGCTGTATTGTTGAAGCATGATGTCAGTTATTGCGGGATTACTGGCCTATAATATATACTGTATTGTTGAAGCATGATGTCAGTTATTGCGGGAATTCCTGGCCTATAATAGATGCTGTATTGTTGAAGAATGATGTTAGTTACTGCGGGAATTCCTGGCCTATAATATATGCTGTATTTTTGAAGCATGATGTCAGTTACTGCGGGAATTCCTGGCATATAATATATGCGCTGGGTTATAATAGATGCGGTATTTTTGAAGCATGATGCCAGTTACTGCGGGAATTCCTGGCCTATAATAGATGCTGTATTGTTGAAGAATGATGTCAGTTCCTGCGGGAATTCCTGGCGTATAATATATGCTGCATTTTTGAAGCATGATGTCAGTTACTGCGGGAATTCCTGGCCTATAATATATGCTGTATTGTTGAAGCATGATGCTAGTTACTGCTGGAATTCCTGGCCTATAATAAATGCTGTATTGTTGAAGCATGATGTCAGTTACTGCGGGAATTCCTGGCCTATAATATATGCTGTATTTTTTAAGCATGATGTCAGTTACTGCGGGAATTCCTGGCCTATTATATATGCGCTGGCCTATAATAGATGCGGTATTTTTGAAGCACGATGTCAGTTACTGCGGAATTCCTGGCCTATAATAGATGCTGTATTTTTGAAGCATGATGCCAGTTACTGCGGTAATTCCTCTCCTATAATAGATGCTGTATTTTTGAAGCATGATGTCAGTTACTGCGTGAATTCCTGGCATATTATATATGCGCTGGCCTATAATAGATGCGGTATTTTTGAAGCATGATGTCAGTTACTGCGGAATTCCTGGCCTATAATAGATGCTGTATTTTTGAAGCATGATGCCAGTTACTGCGGGAATTCCTTTCCTATAATAGATTTTGTATTGTTGAAGGATGATGTCAGTTACTGCGGGAATTTCTGGCCTGTAACAGATGCTGTATTTTTGAAGCATGATGCCAGTTACTGCGGGAATTCCTGGCCTACAAAAGATGCGGTATTTTTAAAACATGATGTCAGTTACTGCGGGAACTCCTGGCCTATAATAGATGCTGTATTGTTGAAGCTTGATGTCAGTTACTGCGGGAATTCCTGGCCTATAATAGATGCTGTATTTTTGAAGCACGATGTCAGTTACTGCGGGAATTCCTGGCCTATAATATATGCGCTGGCCTATAATAGATGCTGTATTGTTGAAGCATGATGTCAGTTACTGCGGGAATTCCTGGCCTATAATATATGCTGTATTTTTGAAGCATGATGTCAGTTACTGTGGGAATTCCTGGCCTATAATATATGCCGTATTGTTGAAGCATGATGCTAGTTACTGCTGGAATTCCTGGCCTATAATAGATGCTGTATTGTTGAAGCATGATGTCAGTTACTGCGGGAATTCCTGACCTATAATAGATGCTGTGTTTTTGAAGCAAGATGTCAGTTACTGCGGGAATTCCTGACCTATAATAGATGTTGTATTGTTGAAGCATGATGTCAGTTACTGCGGGAATTCCTGGCTTATAATAGATGCTGTATTGTTGAAGCATGCTGTATTGTTGAAGCATGATGTCAGTTATTGCGGAATTCCTGGCCTATAATACATGCTGTATTGTTGAAGCATGATGTCAGTTACTGCTGGAATTCCTGGCCTATATTAGATGCTGTATTGTTGAAGCATGATGTCAGTTACTGCGGGATTTCCTGGCCTATACTAGATGCTGTATTGTTGAAGCATGATGTCAGTTATTGCGGGAATTCCTGGCGTATAATAAATGCTGTATTGTTGAAGCATGATGTCAGTTATTGCGTGAATTCCTGGCCTATAATAGATGCTGTATTGTTAAAGCATGATGTCAATTATTGCGGGAATTCCTGGCCTATAAGGCCAAAAATAAAATTATGTTTGTTTCCCCTTCCCGACCCATGCAAAAAAGGGTTGGGTAGGTAGGTAGGTAAAATATTTTTTTTATTTCATTTCTTTTATTTGAGATCAAAACTGGAATACATGCTACCTATAAGACACATTTAAGACAAAAAAAAAAAAAAAAAAAAAAAAAAAAAAAAAAAATTTTCGCCAGTGTCGAAAAAATAATTCGGGTCGCGGCAATTTCGGTGGGTCGGTCGGGAAGGGGAAACAAACATAATTTTATTTTTGGCCTAATAGATACTGTATTGTTGAAGCATGATGTCAGTTATTGCGGAAATTCCTGGCCTATAATAGATGCTGCATTGTTGAAGCATGATGTCAGTTATTGCGGGAATTCCTGGCCTATAATAGATGCTGTATTGTTGAAGCATGGTGTCAGTTACTGCGGGAATTCCTGGCCTATAATATATGCGCCGGCCTTTAATAGATGCTGTACTATTGAAGCATGATGTCAGTTTTTGCTGCAATTTCTGGCCTATAATACATGCTGTATTGTTGAAGCATGATGTCAGTTACTGCGGGAATTCCTGGCCTATAATAGATGCTGTATTGTTGAAGCATGATGTCAGTTACTGCGGGAATTCCTGGCCTATAATAGATGCTGTATTGTTGAATGATGATGTCATTTACTGCGGGAATTCATGGCCTATAATAGATGATGTATTGTTGAAGCATGATGTCAGTTACTGCGGGAATTCCTGGCCTATAATAGATGCTATATTGTTAAAGCATGATGTCAGTTATTGTGGGAATTCCTGGCCTATAATAGATGCTGTATTTTTGAAGCATGATGCCAGTTACGGCGGTAATCCCTGGCCTATAATAGATGCGGTATTTTACAAGGCTGACACTAACAATAACGTTATCTACTATATGATTAAATTAATGTTTTTGTAGTTTATTGGACTGTACATTTGTGACGGAAATGCAGGTTTGCAAACATCAGTATTGCTTTGTTTCCCTGTAAAGGACCTTGGAGGAAATTATCAGTGTGGGACGCGGTTGTCTTATCGTCGCACGTACACACGATTACAAAATTGCAATCTAACAAGAGGTCAGTCACCACGCACATAGATGTCTTTGTTGAACGTTTGAGTGATGACCTTAGTACATTTCGAATAACTTCTAATAACATTCATCAGATAAAACATGATAAAGAAAGATGTGTAAATAACATATAGAAGTATAAGGCACATGCAATGTCACCAGAAATACGGAAAACATGCCCTATTGATATACACATATCATACGACCTTTGTTGCTAAAATAATTTAAAGCAGTTTCAATATATTCAGATAATAGATATTTAAAATGTTATGTGGGAAAATTGGCGGTAAGAAGCTAATTGCTTTTCAATAGTTGTTATTCAGTTTGAAGTATGATGCGAGAAACGACCTTCCTGGACTATTATACTCATAGATGCGGTATTCCAAAAGGTTCACGCTAACAAGGTTGCTAACACAAAAGTTGGTATACAAGTAGAATAGGAACTGCAGCTTTCACAGAATACAGTCAACCAAAAACACGTATTAAATCAAACAACACTTACAAGGAAGTAAAGCATCTGACATGACATAATATATACTGTTTAGGGACCAGTTTCCGTCCAAGCCCAGTTTCCGTCATTCTCATTTAAAACTGAAATTGCTAACGCGATGTTACTTATCGACAGACGTTTACTCAGTAGGAATGATATTCAGTAGCACTGACGACTGGAAACAAGAAACAACCAAAAAGTAAAGAAGCGGTACAAAAACGAAAGTGGCCCCCGACCAGTACTGCCGTTCGGGTCTCAATTACATTTTAAATAAAAGTCATCCAGGAAACAATACATACTGTACAGTAGTGTACTGTACTGTTTGTGAAATAAAAAATAATCTCCTACTGTGCTTTTCATCGGGTCCAGAGAACGATTTTGAATCGAAATATGTTTTCATTACGGGAAATTTCATGCTATGACTTACATCAACAGAAAGATGGGTTTTTGACGCTTTTAACGAAGTCAAACTTTTTTCAATCGGTCCCTTTGGAGCCTCACGATCTGTCAAAGTCTATTTTGCCCCTCCCTTTCCCATGCAAAATGTAAACAAACATGGCTGCCGTTTGACCAAAAAAAACAATATGTACGCATGACCGGAAGTCGATATGGGCAGTACTATTTACGATGAAGGGTAGAAAACTTACGTTATAAAGTGTTGAAATAGAGCGTATTTTTCATGATCACAATGTTTTTTCAACAATTAGATCTAAAAGAAATATTGATTTTTGAGCTAAGTGCATGCATACACTTAATTATCGCAAATGAAACAAAATATTCCATACCATATACAATCCAAAGTTACATCCATATAAATCCTAATTTTGTATTGCGATAGGCTACACCACTTTTTCTTTAACTCTGTTTTGCCCTTCTAAATAAGTTGTTGTGAACACAATAACTTCGTGATGTAATGCGTGTCAGTTGTGGTGACGTAACGTATCACATATGACGTCACCTTTCCTAGAAATTATGAAGCATAGAGGGGCGTAAACAATGCAATGCATTAATTTGGGTTATGCAATCCAAAAAATACGACTAAGTGGAAGTGCAAGTGAATGGGGCCTAATGCTATAGACCGGACCCATCCACCTGACAGTTGAGAACGGCATTTTTCATGTTACCCTTTCTTTCCAAGTATGGTTCATAATATTTATCCTAAAGAACTTCGGCTTAGTAAAGAAAATATATCTGATAATAACGCTTCTTTTCTTGATTTAGATCTCTCGATTGAAAATGGTAAAATAATTAGCAAAATCTATGACAAGAGAGATGATTTTAATTTTGACATTGTTAATTATCCCCACTTGGATGGGGATGTTCCCCGAGCAACTTCTTATGGGGTGTATCTGTCTCAACTTATTCGTTTTTCTAGAGCTTGTACTCGAGTTGAGGACTTTAATATTCGTAATCTTTGTATAACTAAAAAGTTACTCAATCAGGGTTACCGTTACCATAAACTTCGTAAAACCTTTGCAAAATTTTATTATCGTAACCCTGATCTTCTTTCCAAATATAAATGTAATTTAAAGACTCTTCTGCGACAAGGACTATCACAACCTGACTTCTATGGTGATGTGATTTATAAACTTCGTAAGATTCTTGGTCATGATCACTTTCATACTATCTTTGTTAAACTTGTTAAAAAGTTTATCAAAAGAGGTTATGACCCTATCATTTTGCAACGTACTGCATGCTTGGTGGTGGACCCTTTTACAGTTCGCCACTATGCTTTCCTCTTTAATGGTACGATGACCGGACAGGCTGTGGACCCTGTGATGACGCCTACCTAAAGCCCATTGGGACGGTGGCGTTTGATGTTTGTCCATGATCTTTCTTGTCGTGCACTTAATGGTTTATTCTCTTACTGCTCTGGCTTCTGCAAAGTCATTGAGTACCTTCATTGTGGCTTTCTAGGCTATTGTTTTTTTGTATTATATTTACACGAGCATATTTGTGTTTTACTTATATTGCCTATTGATGCTGCCTTGTTGGTTAGAGATTAGATCATGGCGGGGAGTTCTTTATTTACACTGTCCTGTTTTAATGGGATGACAGTAGGGTAAGTGTGAGGTTTGGTGCACCCTAGAACCGGTTTAAACCCCCAGTGGCCTACTTTGCCACTGACCGTTCCAAGGCGGTAGCCCTATTGTCAACCCTTTTGTGTTTGTGATGTCGTTTGCATTTTTTATTACTTTTGTCTTTTCGTTTGTCTGTTTGCGTGTTTGTTTTTGTGTTTTGTGGTTGACTGTCGTCCTTGAATGCTGCTTTCCCTGTCCGATATTTTTATCCTTTTTTACAAATGCTTAGTACTTGTTACGTTTAATGTTGCCAGTATTAAATGTAGCAAGTATATCTACAGTACTAAGCATTTGTGAACATAAAATTATTAGTTCTCAGGGCCGTCGTTTGACCGTTTTTGGGGCAGAAATTCGGCCCCATTCCCCTCCCCTAAATGTGTCTATTTTTCCCCCTTTTCTTGTGAAAAATTACCTTAAAAAAACAACAACAACAATTATTAGAAATTTTTTATCTCCAAAACATGAAAAAAGCATACAATTTGCAATTTGGAATGGTAAATTCTTGGTACCACTTAAATAATAAAAAAACACACACTAATTTGTGTTTCTTAGAAATTCCCCTTTGATATGAAAACAACGCAAAATTCCCCTTCCTGAGGGCCCTGGCCACATTCCCCCAAAGTGAAGGGAGGGCCCTGGTTCTGTATCAAAGTCAGTCTCTGCCAATCCAACTTGGTATAATACTTATATTAACAAATGCAGGGATTGTACGTATTTACAGCCGAACAAAAATGAATGTAATATATTAGTACTTCTTCAATAATCCGAGCCTTCTCCCACCTTACCAGCCCTTTTTACGATTTTAATATTTCATCTGGCTGTGTACCTAAAAGCCACAAAAGAAAAGCTTTCAGAGTCAGTGAAGGCTCAGATTATTCCACCAAAAATCTGTTTTACTTAAATCGGCCTCCATGTTTTTAGCTGGAAGGATTTCTATCACATATTTTCATCCTGCGACAGCCATCCCCACTCACACACACAGAGCAAAATTCCAAAAAAAAAAAATGAAGGGAAAGGGAACATTAACAAATAACAAAAAAAGAAAGAAAGAAACAAAGAGTAAAACATGTAAGTGAATTTCAGGTTCAGTTACACACCAGTCACTTATCCTGCACCTCCACCCCTCCCCGTCACTCTAATAAAGAATGTGGTCAGTGACTGAAATGTGAACTCAGATAAGTATATATAAAAAATATCAAAATTACCAAGATGGATGCCTTCTAATCAATGATGGCCCTATTGAGCTGCATAACAAATTCGAACAGCTTATGGACATTTCAGAGCCGGCAGCTGCACTGCCACTTCCATCCTCTCATGAAAGGTTAGTTGAGGTGCCACTTCAGCTGACTTCTTCCTGGGAGGAGGATCCATCAGTGGAGATGTCGCTGCTTGAGTCTCCTAAGACCTCTCCTAAATCTAAGGCCAAAAATAAAAACAAAATTAAAAATCGCCTTAGCGCTAAATAATGGGTAAAACTAATAAGATCATTCAATGGAATTGTCGAGGTTTGAAACCAAATTATGATGAAATCAGCTTAATTTTAAATGAACACAACCCTATTGCCTTTTGTCTTCAAGAAACATTCTTGAAGACAAGTGATAAGGTATCTTTTAAACAATACTCACTATACAATCATATTTGTGATACCGGGGACAAGGCCACTGGTGGAGTTTCGATAATCGTTAAACGAAACATTCCTCACAGACCTGTTGCGTTGAAAACAAATTTGAAAGCTATTGCGGTCAGTGTTACTATGCACAGAGTCATAACAATATGTTCCTTATATTTGCCACCTAGTTCTTCACTAGACCCTAAAGATCTAAATCACATAGTTGCACAATTGCCATCACCTTTTATACTCTTGGGCGATTTTAATGCACACAACTACATCTGGGGTTGTAAAGATATAAACGATAAAGGCAAGAAAATTGAGGATTTCTTAGCCAAAAACAATTTGTGTCTTTTTAATAATATGTCACATACTTACTTACATCCTGCTACAGGCTCTCATTCTTCCATTGATTTAACAATATGCGATCCAACGCTTTTGATGGATTTTTCGGGGAGTGTTGGAGACGACCTCTGTGGAAGTTACCACTTCCCCATATTTCTTGAAAATATCGGCCCTCCACTTCTCGAAAAACCGCAACGATGGAAACTTCGCAAGGCTGATTGGACTACGTTTCAATCTCTTTGCGAGGAACAATTAAAGCCTTCCGTTTTCGAGGATGTCGAAGACGCAACTGCTCTTTTTACCAAAACTCTTCACGATATAGCTGATCAAACCATTCCAAAAACCTCGGCAAATCCTAAACGCCCACATAAACCATGGTACGACGATGACTGCAAAAAGGCAGTCAGCGATCGTAAAGCTGCATTAAATAATTTTAACTTGCGGCCAACTCAAACAAATTTAGATAACTTTAGAGTTTTTCGTGCGAAAGCCCGTCGTACTATTAAGGATAGCAAGAGGAAATCCTGGAGATCTTACGTCTCTAGGCTGAATTCTCGCTCATCTCTTAAGAAGACATGGAACATGGTCCGGAAAATAAGTGGTAAAGGTAATTCTAGTTCTGTAAATCATCTTAAAACAGATAATGGAGATATAACATCTGTCAAAGATATTACAAACACTTTGGCAGAAACTTTTTCAAAAAATTCTTCTTCTGAAAATTGTCAACCAAATTTTCTGAAAAATAAGAAACAAAAAGAACAGAAGAAGCTGAACTTCAAGTCGAAAAACTTGGAAAAATACAATAAACTATTCACTCTCAAAGAACTTCGAGAGTCCCTTAAAAAGGCTCATGATACATCAGCTGGTCCTGATGATATCCATTATCAATTACTAAAACATTTACCTGAATCTTGTCTCTCTACCCTTCTTGATATATTTAATAAGGTTTGGGTGACGGGAAACTTCCCCGATTCTTGGCGGGAAGCAATCGTTATTCCAGTCCCCAAACCTGGAAAGGATCATACGGACCCAATAAATTATCGCCCTATTGCTTTAACGAGTTGTATATAAAAAACCATGGAACGAATGATTAATGAGAGACTCGTTTGGTACCTGGAGTCCAACAAGCTGATAACAAAGTATCAAAGTGGATTCCGGCGCCAACGAGGCACAACAGACAATGTCATTCGATTTGAATCATGTATTAGGGAAGCTTTCATAAAAAAAGAACATCTAGTCGCTGTATTTTTTGACTTGGAGAAAGCTTATGATACTGCATGGAAGTACGGTATTATGAATGATCTTCATGACCTTGGTCTTAGAGGCCGATTACCCATTTTTATTGAGAAATTCTTAGATGATAGACAATTTCGTGTCCGAATGGGTTCAACCCTCTCTGATATTCATGAACAGGAGATGGGTGTTCCACAGGGCAGTATACTCTCTGTCACACTTTTTAATATAAAGATTAACAGTATAGTAAAATGCATCAATCCAGGTGTAGATTGTTCGCTATACGTTGACGACTTTGTTATATGTTATCGTGCAAAAAACATGAATACTATCGAGAGACAATTACAACAATGTCTAAATAAACTTCAGACCTGGTCTGATGAAAATGGTTTTAAATTTTCTAAGTCTAAAACTAATTGTATGCACTTTTGTCAACTTCGTAAACATCATGAAGACCCTCATCTAACACTGGATGGGTCACCAATACCAGAAGTGGATGAGATAAAATTCCTTGGTCTTATTTTCGACCGTAAATTAACGTTTATACCACACCTTAAATACTTGAAGGCCAAATGCCTTAAAGCTCTTAACTTACTTAAAGTTGTTGCAAACACTAATTGGGGAGCAGATCGAAAAGTCCTGTTGCGACTTTACAGATCTCTTATCAGATCCAAGCTGGACTACGGCTCGATAGTATATGGATCGACTCGCAAGTCGTACTTGCAGATGCTCGACCCTATACATAATCAAGGATTACGACTCGCCTTAGGTGCCTTCGTACATCACCAGCCGAAAGTCTATATGTTGAAGCTAATGAACCATCACTGTCTCATAGACGGGACAAATTAGCTCTTCAATACGCCATTAAATTAAAGTCAAACCCTTCAAACCCAACTTTCGATAATGTTTTTAATCCTAGTTGTGAACCTCTTTTTGATCGAAAACCGAAGTCCATTCGACCATTTGGTCTTCGTATTAAACCAAAATTAAGAGACACTGAAATCGACCTAAATTTGATTGCCAAGTACAAAGTACCACAAATTCCATCGTGGACTTTGGAAACACCAACAATTATTTTTGATCTTTGTAATAATAACAAATCCAGCACAGACCCTACTGTATTTCAAAGCAAATTTAATGAAATTAAATCGAAATACAGTAACTTTCAACATATCTACACAGATGGCTCTAAAGATGGAGATAAGGTAGCTGCAGCAGCTGTTGTTCACAAACACAGCATAAAGAGCCGCCTGCCTGACAAGGCCTCTATCTTTTCAGCTGAACTTGCCTTAAATTATATTCAGGAATCTGATGATGACCATTTTGTAATCTTTTCTGATTCTCTTTCATCTCTTCAAGCACTGGGTAATATGAAACATGATAACCCAGTTGTGCTTCAACTTTTAGAAAAGTACAATTCTCTTATAATTGATAATGTTATTATTTTTTGCTGGCTTCCAAGCCATGTAGGAATACGTGGTAATGATAGAGCTGATAGTGCTGCTAAGGCAGCATTAGATGTACATATAACTAATACCAAATTACCTTATACGGATTTTAAAAGTTGTATTAACACATATATTCGTAACTCTTGGCAAGCCGCTTGGGATTTGTCAGTAACAATAAACTCCATCCAATTAAACCGTTACTCGGAGAATGCCGTTCTTCTAGAAGACCCATTCGTCGAGAGGAAGTTGTCCTAGCCCGGTGCAGGATAGGGCATACACGTTATACTCATTCATATTTATTACAAGGTGAGCAATTACCAGAATGTATACCCTGCTTTGCACCGTTAACGGTCAAACACATATTATTGGAATGTGTAGACTTTGATCCTATGCGTCAAAGGTACTACAATGTTAATACTATGAAAGAGTTATTTGATACTGTAGATTTTAGTCTTGTTTTAGATTTCCTGAAAGAGATCAGACTATATAAATCATTGTAATGTGTTCTTATATATATTTACTTGTTTATATACCCGTTGACGGGCATTTGTTGATTTACATACATAGTTTAAATTACACCTGATCATCCCTTATTTTTTAATAGTTTTATCTTTATATATTTACATTAATTTTTAATTAATACTTCATTTTCATAAATTTTTGCGCACAATATGACCTATTTATGTGTCGACGTGCCGTAAAACACCATTCATTCATTCATTCATTCTAATCAATGACTATGGCCCCACAACTTCCATGTATATGAATTATGACAGAATACTTGTTTATTTACAGTCGATAGTGTGTGTGTGTGTGTGTGTGTGGATTTTTTTGTTAAGTCGAGTGTTTGAGGCCTTTACATCGTGAAGCCATTCACTTCTTTTTTTGTGTGTTTACCTTCATTTAATCTGCGAATTTCGGTAATTGATGAAGAATTTTCTAGTAGGTATGGCATATTTAGGTAAGCCAAGGTTGCAAAAACGAAGCATTAGGCCGTCCTTACAAAATTGTTGGTTGGCGGTGCTCCGACCGAAAACCCAAAATGTTTTAGGTGCGTAGGAGGACCTGTATGTGAATCTTTTCCCCCCAAAACCATAAGAATTCTTAAAATAGCAAAATAAATAAATAAATGGTAAAAGAATTGCAATAAAACGTTTTGGGTAACTTAGGGCTAATTTTAGTGAGTAGGTATATCTGACCTGATCGCCGAAACGACATTTACACACAGCTAATAGCAAAAAGAAAAATCCGAAAACACGAGTCTCTTTTTCTCACCACTTTCCTATACTATCGTAATGGAAGTGCAAATCCCTGCATTACAAAGCCATCACATCACGATTATACAGAAAAAAAGTCCATCGCAACCCAAACTATTATTTACAGGCTTAAAACTATTCAAATTGCCAAAATATATCTGTTTTAATCCATATATGTAGCTACAAAATGCATTGGTGGTCGCCCCTTCAACCAAACAGATAAACATCCCTTCATTGTTTTAATGAACTGTTCCGTAAGTCGTCCCATCCGCCATCTTGGAAATAGTGTAAACAAAATTTACATAGGGATCCAAGGGGTAAAATGAACTTTTGTGGATTGTGGGACGATTTGTCAACCGATTTAGATGGCGTGGAGATCGCTGAAAGCGTCAAAAACCAACATTTCTATTGATGTAAGTTTTAATATGGAATTTTCCGCAACGAATTTTTTTTCCGATTAAAAATCGTTCTCTGGACCTGGTGAAAAGCACAGTACTTTTTTATCCTTAAATTATATTTGCGAAAACAAATGCCTTCTTCTACAAGCTCAAACGTAAAACACAAACAACTGACAAAGTCAATGACGTCGAATAAAACGTCACTGGCAAACACAACGTCACCTCAGAAACGTTTCTGTGTAATTTTAATTAAGGGGGTTAATTTTTGTTTTGGAAACAAGGTACCGAATAGCCGATTTCAAATGGCACATCCTATTATTGCTTCGCTTCGGTCCATATAACATTCTAGGTCTGACTGCCCAGTCCATAAACTTGCATATGGACCGAAGCACCATACATTATTTGTTAAATAGTATTGTTTATGGCATCCCAGGTTGTTTTGGCACCGTCTTTATTTCCCTGTGAGCGGCCCTAAATTACACAACAATATATCGATGAGCCGTTAAACAATCCAAGCATATACCGGTTCGTCGTGATAATGTATTGACCTATTTAAGATTTTGTTTTAAAAAACCCATAAAATCGTCTGCTTTGAAGAATTAATTGCTATACCATGGAACAAGCTTGTATAAGCTATGACGTTACATATCGTGTGCTTTATTTATCTGATGTTGACGAATGACAGACACATGCGTCACTAGATCATGTTCGTGCATGAAACGAAAGTACAGTTGACATCTGTGTACTAAACAGAGTTTCAGGGAAAACGCGATGGTCACGTGATTCTAAAAATGATATAATTAGGAAGGCGCGCGCAAGTTTCGTATCGCTATTACGGAGTTGAATTGTGTAAAACGTTTTAATATTTTGGTAGTTTTCTGGATAAAACAGTAAGTGTCATCCTACATATTATAAATAGTATTTTATGTAAAGACAAATGCGTTTGTTGATTTAGATGTTCATTACTATCATATTATATAATATTAATATAATTTCTTACTGCGATGCTGTTATAGCTTTTATTTTTTGTGGAATGTCCATTTTGCCGTTTATATTTTATTTCAAGAAGGAATAAATACGATACGCCTTTAACTTACAAAAACTCAACTACAGTTAGTTGTCATAGAGAATTCAAACATAATTATTAACATTACCCTTACTTGTACCCGTCCCAAACACGCCCTACTTTTATCCGTCCCCAACCCGCCTTATTTTTATCCGTCCCCAACCCGCCATACTTTTATCCGTCCCCGTCCCACCTTACTTTTATCCGTCCCCGGCCCCCCTTACTTTAATCCGTCCCCAACCCGTTTGACGTCCGCCCATCCCAGGGGCATTGTATCTGATGCAGTAGCATTCCCTTTACATTTACATTACAGTCTACCTGATACTGTGACGTTTTTATTTTGTGGAATGTTTTTTTATACTTCCTTCCAGCTGTAATTAAACACATTAAAAGTATGATAATTATCACAAACTGTTTGCCTAGCTTTCTTCACAACTACATTCTAATTGATTTAATTGTATTAAATTTATACAAGAGGTACATTTAAGTTGATGACATTTTCACTTGTTCTATAAAATACTGAATAGTTTGGTAGACGTCTTTTTTTTAGTTTGCAATTAGATACAAAATGTAATCAATATCTGATCCGCATTGTGTGCCATGAATAGTGCTAACTGCGAACTGGCATGTAACTTTACAGTCATGTGGAATCATTCTCAATTCTATAAAAAAAAATAAAAATACACAACAACAACAACAACAACAACAACAACTACAGCAACCCCCCACCCTCCAACCCCCACAGAAAAAAAATCAAAACCAAAAAAAGCCATCTAGTAGTTGTTATGTTAATCACTTAACATCTGCATTAATAAGTTTCTTTCGAATTATTACAAATAATTACAAATCATTTCCTTTCAGATATTCCAAATTTATATAATAATGCAATTCTGAAAATAACTGAATAATTTTAAGTTGTAATGATTGAAAATATGAATCGTCTGTTATAATGAATTCTGATTCAATGATTACATTTTGTTCATATAAAAACTGATTCCGAAGACGTGTTACACACTAGCGTGAACAGATTTGTCTGGGAGTTATTTGTCTGAGGTATTTAAACAGATAAATGTGAGAAATATTATCAACCAAACAGTACTTAAACCAACAAATTTATATCGAGAGCTTTCGGCTTTTATCGCCTTCTGAAGGATACATACATAAAGTTACAAAAACAGGCACATAAATTTGAGGAAAAGTTTAAAAGCAAGAACATAAACCAATTAATACTATAAACGTGCGCTTAATGCTCCCATGTCAGTGTTGGTATAATACAGTAACAGTGTATATGTATGAAACAAAGGTTGATATCGTTTACATTTTATATACGTTTAAATTTTGTTTATATAAAGACTGATTCCGAAGACGTGTTACACACTAGCGTGAACAGATTTGTCTGGGAGTGTACTTGCCACGCGGTCAATCGGTCAAAGGGTCAGACTGCTATTATTAGAGTTCGCGGAAATAAACGGCTTCTGATTCAATGATTATGTAAAGATACACTGGCATTTTATAATGTATATCTTGGAGAAACATAAAAATAGAAATATCTTATAAAATTACTAGTTCTTTTAAACCTATATTGTTTTTGTAATGGTTATTACAAATGTTAAAAAGAGTATCGGGTCAAACTAAATACACTCATATACCAATATCTGTGGCTGTACATCCAAGGATAAATGTATAGTTTCGTATTCGACAGAAGTCAGTGTATAGTTTCTTTATAATATATTTCTATTTGTCTGTTTCTCCAAGATATACCTTTTAAAATGTCAGTGTATTTTTACATAATCATAGAAATCGGAAGCCGTTTATTTCCGCGAACTCTAATAGTATCAGTCTGACCCTTTGACCGCTGGAACGCGCGGCAAGTACACTCCCAGACAAATCTGTTCACGCTAGTGTGTAACACGTCTTCGGAATCAGTCTTTATATAAACAAAATTTAAACGTATATAAAATGTAAATGTATATCAACCTTTGTTTCATACATATACACTGTTACTGTATTATACCAACACTGGCATGGGAATACCAACACTGGCATGGGAGCATAACGCGCACGTTTATAGTATTAATTGGTTTATGTTCTTGCTTTTAAACTTTCCCCCAAATGTATGTGCCTGTTTTTGTAACTTTATATATGTATCCTGAAGAAGGCGATAAAAGCCGAAAGCGCTCGATATAAATTTGTTGGTTTAAGTACTGTTTGGTTGATAATTTTTCTCACATTTATCTGTTTAAATACCTATCTTTCCAGAATCCTCCTTGATCCAGTGCTCCAGAAAGGCTCTTGTAAGATGTATATATGTTGATATTACTCTGCATGTATAATAGTGGCAATAACTTATGTTTAAATAAAAAAACTGTTCGCCCCCTTAGAGGTAAAAGGTGCTATGTGCATTTTTCATTATTTCGAGAAAATCGCGTTTAAAGGTTTAAGGACTTGTGAAAAATCAGGATTTTAATTCTAAAAAACGAAACTAAGCACTTATTTGGGATTATATTTCTACTATTTATTAATCATATTTTAACCAATAATAAACCAATAGTTCAATCAATATAATCAATTTTGTACATAGCGCCTTTTTCCACGGACCAATTTTTAAAGAAAAATTGGAGTAAAAGGTGCTATTTGACACATAGCCCCTTTTGCTGCAAACAAAATTTGTGAAAACATTTTATTCTTGAAGCAAAAACTAGTAGGTACGAGTCATCTTGGGGAAAGGCAGAGGTGTTTTATATGTGACATAGTTTCGAAAGCAACACCAAGTCGAAAAAATACAGGGAAAAGACAGTCTTCTTGCAATGTTTTCCATCATTAAGTCACACACTGAATTTCTAAATGCATCAATGTGTGACAAAATTGAATTATTAAATTTTACACATTTAGCAATTGCTGCGAAAAAGCAATTTCCGTCACCACGGACAGGCACACGTTTCAGTACATTACTGGCAAGTAGTTGATCCAGCCGATTGATATGTGTATGACGGATATGATCTTTGACAGATTGCATCTTTCTACTCAAAACCCCTGCGAAACTCTGTTCTTATACTCAAGAACAGTTCATGAACAGTTCTAGAACATTAAGAACAGTTCCTGAACTGTTCTTGATCCATTGTTCTAGAACATATGTTCTTAATATGTTCTTGAACATTTTCAAGAACTATTGAAGATCATTTCAAGAACTTTAATTTTTCTTAAGATATTCTTGAAAGGTTCTTGAACAAGTTTAGAACAGTTCAAGAACCTTTAAATAGAGCAAATGTTCTAAAAATGTTCTTGAACAATTTGAAGAACAAATGAAGAACCGTTCAGGAACTTCAAGGGTTCTTAAACCGTTCTTAATTAGTTCTCAACTCTTAAGTGTTCTTAAACTTTAAGTGTTAAGCACTAATTAAGAACAATTTAAACCCTTGAAGTTCCTTAACTGTTCTTCATTTGTTCTTGAAATTGTTTAAGAACAGTTTTAGAACATCTTCTCTATTTAAAGTTCTTCAAATGTTCTTTAAAATGTGAACTAAATTCCTTTAAGTAATAGATAGAGTATGGTTTCATTGAGTTGGTTCATTTAAACATCGAGATGGGCATGTCCATTTCAGCTCTATTTCAGTTATTCTAACAGTTATTCTCACTGTTATTCTCACAGTTATTCTGACAGGTCTTATTTTGAATTAAACGATTTACACATGTGTCTGAACAAAGAGAAGTGTCTGTGACCATGCTACAAATAGGAAATGTAATTAAGATGTGCTTAAAATATCTACAAATATGTTATCTTAATAGGAATGTCGTTACAAATCGATTACATCTGTGCAAATGTAAATATACATTAAATTAGTAAGCATTAGTCACAATATTAACCACCTAATAAACTATTGTGATCTTCCATTATTAGTCACACTACTTACTGATACAGCGTTTGAAAAAGGCATTATTTTTGTAATGCTGACAGGCACAGGTATTAAACTGAAATATGAAATTTCTTTGTTTTAAGTAGCTTGAACACACCCCAAGTATACATAGATGGCTTTTGCTGGGACATGAAAACAATTATCCATAAACTTGGTATAAAAAGACATTTAGATTAGTATATAGTATAAACTAATTGGGTCACCCTCGATAAATAAAGACTTTCAATTCAATTCAATTCAAATATTTTGTAGCACTTACATTTTGTGTTGATTAAATTAAAGTTCAATAGTTTCAAATCTTTTGAGTATTTCCACAAAACAACATAATTTATTACACCATTTCCAGAACAGGTTTTTCCATAACAAACTGAATGTTTATGAATGTTGTTTAACGGCTCATCAACACAGTATTAGGTTATAAGAAAAATTACAGTTCTTGAAATGTTCTTCAATAGTTCTTGAAAATGTTCAATGTTTAAGAACATATTAAGAACATGTTTCGCAGGTGTTCATCTTCATTAATTAAACAAATCTATACTACTATTAACAAACAAATATATGATAATGACATTATTGCATGAACAGTTTAATATTAAAAGCCCATATCTTCATTTAAGTAGGTAAAGAATATATGACACCTGAGTGATTCTGACAAAATTGCAAATAAAATGTAGACGCCATTCTTTTGAATTTTTGGCGGTAAAATGGCAGTCCAACTGAAGATTGTGCTTGCATCATTTAATGATTTAATGTAAGTGTTTTGTGATAATACTTTCATTACTTATTGTGTCAAAACATCTTATACATTTAATAGTTGTATTTGAAAGATGAAATTTCTAAATGTAGTCTTTAGAAACAGTATTTTAAAATGAAACCCCTATTGTCATGTGTTTTCGCGGATTGACTTTCTTTTTTTGTTGCTGACAGAAAAATGGTATTCAGCACTGCAGATATTATTTCTTTTCAGTATCATATGTAACATTTCACCAAGTATGACCAGGCATTCTGAAGGTTCAATTAATGAATTGTTCTTTAACTGTTATGTAGGTTAAATTAGTGGCCAAGGGAGTTCTGGAACTGTGCAGGAACTGTTCTGGATAGATTGTTCAAGAACTATTCTTGAACTGTGCTTCATCTGTTCTTGAGTTAGATGAGACAAAATTTCTTGAACTTATGTTCAAGAACAGTTCTAGAACTATCTTACTTGAACTGTTCAAGAACAGTTCCAGTATAGTTCTAGAACTGTTCTAGAACACTTCCAGTACAGATCGTTCTGGAACAGTTCTTAAACAGTTCCAGTACAGATAGTTCTAGAACTGTGCTTCATCTGTTCTTGAGCAGTTCTGGAACTGTGCATGAACGTTAAAAATGAGACAAAATTTCTAGTCTTGGGTTATGTTCAAGAACAGTTCCAGTACAGATAGTTCTAGAACTGTTCTAGAACAGTTCCAGTACAGATCGTTCTGTAACAGTTCTAGAACAGTTCCAGTACAGATAGTTGAAGAACTGTTCTTAAACATAAGTTCTAGAACTGTTCTTGAACATACGTTCTAGAAAATTTGTCTCATTTAACGTTCACGTACTGCTCTAGAACTGTACCAGAACAGATTAGGTACAGTTCAAGAACAGTTCTTGAACAATCTATCCAGAACAGTTCAAGAATTGTTCATGCACAGTTCTAGAAAATTTCGCAGAGGAACGTTGGCCTTTTCGGTTCCATCAATGTTCTTCTTCCTTTTAGCCTTCAGTAAGTTGATTTAAATGAACAAACTTACCCTAATATTTCCATCTATGTTTTTGTTTTGTTTTAATTGAGCGTGTTTCACACTGAAAAATTTCTGTATAAATGCAAGATTAACACAGAATAATGTCATCATACCAGAACAGTTACTGTGATATCAAATCTGTCCACACCAATTATCCTGGTTATTAGCAATACACAAGATGTAAAAATGCTTACAGGAATAAGGAGCTATTTGCCACTTAGCCCCATTTATCATGTTTTAAACCAATGGTTTTGAGGTAACAATTTGGGGGAAAAGGTGCTATTTGTCAAATGGCCCCTTTTACCGCAATGTTGTATACACATAACTCCTTTTACCGCACACTACTTTTATGTAAAGCAGATAGCACCTTATCCTTTTAATCAATATCTCCAGATTGATTCAATATGCAATAAAGATTTTTTCTGACAAGAAACATATCATTAAAAGGAATCTAAATATGCCAGAAAACCATTTTCTGTGAAAATGTTAGTTAGCACCTTTTACCTCTAAGGGGGCGAGTTAATCTTTTTGACAAACTAAAAGATCAAAGAAATATGACTATTTTTAGGTTGAATAGCTTCTTCAATTTGACAAAACCACGCAAATTGTTTCTATAGACATTGTATGGATTATATTAAAAATACAAGTATTTGAAACTTTCATTTAATCTAAAAAGGGAAAAGCGTTTCAAGGCTTTATTTACAGTTGGGTAAGAGAAAAGGCAAATAAAAGGTAATAACACATAGATAACACAAACATTTGATATTTCAAATAACTATGTAATTATATGGTATTATAAAAAGAAATCAAATCAACAAACGTAGGCAACAATAGCATGATACTATTTTCAAAATAATTAGACATTTAGACTGCAATATGCGTATATGTTTGTAAAGCAAATCTGCAACGGGATAAACACTGTTGGGACTGATAGAAGTAAATGGGATGTTAATGCATCAGATACAATGCCCCTGAGGTGGGTGGATGTCAAACGGGTTGGATACTGTATACATGCACTGTATGGGAATGTTTGTACATTCGATATTCAAGTAACATATTAAAATAAAAGATTGCCGTGTATCCCTTTTTTATGTCCGGACCTGTTGATATCTGCAGGTTAGTAAACAATCTCAAGGTTGTCGACTTCGTCAAACGTATCTACCGCGTGAGTTGGAGGTATGTGCAATACAAACGCTTTACGATATTCTGAAAATGTGTGACCTACTTGAATACGTAATCTTAAGGTTAAAATATGAAGGACATCGTTTGTAGAAATTGATCAGAATGCCCTTTCTAGCATGGTTATTTTATCAGGCACGCGCTTTTTCATTCGCTACATGTGGTGATAACTTAAACTGCGTAGTACTTGTTGACGAAGATTTTGTAAACAAGAATACTATCTTTAAACATGCGATTTGCTTTAATAAAATTGAATACAAGGCTACAATTGTATGTATAAACAAGAAGAATAATGAAATAGATTATTTCTTACAGAAATAAATAATAAAAGTAGGTATAAAAGTCGAACAGGAAATGCAGCTTTCACGGAACACAGTAAACCCAAAAACACGCAAAAGGACAAACATGAATGGCAATGTTAACAAAGAATAAAGGCATATTACGTCACAAACACAAACAGGGTTGACAATAGGGCTACCGCCTTGGCTTGGAACGGTCGGTGGCAAAAAAGGCAGCTGGGGGTTTAAACCAGGTTCTAGGGTGCACCAAACCTCACACTTGCCATACTGTCATCCCAATAAAACGGGACAGTGTAAATAAAGAAATCCCCGCCATGAACTGTTCTCTAACCAACAAGGCAGCATTAATAGGCAATATAAGTAAAACACAAAGATGCTCGTGTATATATAAATACAAAAAAACAATAGCCTAGAAAGCCACAAAGAAGGTACTCAATGACTTGGCAGAATCCAGAGCAACAAGAGAATAAACCATTGAAGCCACGACAAGACAAGAGTGCAGACAAACATCAAACGTCACCTTTTGGGCTTTAGGTAGACGTCGTCATAGGGTCTACAGTCTGTCTGGTCATTGCACAATTAAAGAGAAAAGCATAGTAGCGAACTGTAAATGGGTCCACCACCAAGCTTGCAGTGCGTAGCAAAATGATAAGGTCATAATCTCTTTTGATAAACCTTTTAACAAGTTTAACAAAGATAGCATGAAAGAGATATCATGACCAAGGATCTTACGAAGTTTGTAAATCACAAACCATTTAGGGCACGACAAGACAATATTGAAGACAAACATTACCGTCCTTTCATGGTTTAGGATTTAGGTAGACGTCATCATAGGGTACGTCATCATAATAAGTCATCATAGGGTACGTCATCATAGGGTCTACACTATGTCCAGTCATCGCACAATCAAAGATGAAAGCTTTGTGGCGAATTGTAAATAAGTCAACCACTAAACATGCAGTGCGTTGCAAAATGATAGGCCATAACCGCTTTTGATATACTTTTAAACAAGAGGGCCATAATGACCCTAAATCGCTCACCTGAGGGCAGTCATGTTTTGAGCAATCTTTGTCGAGTGTCAATCAAACATCAAATCAACATGACTGTAGATTTTTTCAATAAAGATAGAAGAAAAAAAGTCCCTCCGACTGGCAGCCATGTTTTTTTTTTATTGAATTAACATGTTTTACGCTACTTTTAATCACACAAAGTCACACTTGAGCACTATATGTCCAGGTGAGCACTATATGTCCAGGTGAGCAAAAACACAACAGGGTGTCAATTTCAGCTCAGTTTTATGCACTGTAGGCAAACGATTTTATATGACAGGGATGGATGTCCTTTAGCTGATAGCATTAACAAAACTTTGGTAAACGTTTCCATATTGATATATAGGAAAACTGCCCGCCCACTGGCGACTATATGTTTTGATAAATCAACCCAGTTTGAACAGACTTGGTAGAAGGTCACCCAAACATCATCTCTGTAAAATAATTGTGTAATCCATCAAGCGGTTTCAGGCCAGAATATTTCTTAAATTTTCCATATAGAAATATAGTAAAAATTGGCCTCGCCTGCTGTTGGTTATGTTTGATGATGAATCAACCCGGCTTGAACAATCTTGGTAGAGTGTCACCAAAATATAATTTTTGTGAAATTATTTTGAAATCCACCAAGCGATTTCAGACGAGACGATCTTTAAACTTTTCCATATATAGAAATATAGCAAAAGTAAGCCCCATCCCCTGGCGGCTATGTTTTTTGAAGAATCAATCCGGCTTGAACAATCATGGTGGAATGTCACCCAAACATCTTTTCTGTGAAATTATTTTGAAATCCATCGAGCGGTTTCAGACCAGAAGTATTTTTAAGTTTGCCAAATAGAAATATAGCAAATATAAGCCCCGCCCCCGGCGGCCATGTTTTTTTTATGAATTATCACGGCTTGAAAAATCTTGGAAGAGGCGAACCCAACCATACTTTCTGTGAAATTATTTTGTAATCGGACAAGTGGTTTCAGACAAGAAGAACGTTTTCTGATATAATTATATAAGGAAAATGCCCGCCACCTGGCGGCCATGCTTTTTGACGAATCAACCCGGCTTGAAAAATCTTGGAAAGTATCACCCAAAAATCATTTCTGTGACAGAGAGATGTAAATCAAGAAAAGATGCGACAGTAGCAGATCTATATTTTAGCAATACTCACAATCAGTGCTAACTGATATTACATCTCGCCATCAATACTCATTTATAATAAAGCTCGGCATCATTACGAATTAACATTTTTAGTCTGAAACGAGTCATCACATCAAAGTTTTTACTGTTTGGTTTCAATGGTTAACTCACCACCAATACATACCCATATAGCTGTGTAGTAGAACTTCCATTGTGAGCTGGAGATTACTAGACTGAGTGTTGTCCGCTGATTAATATGCCAGTTTTTCTATGCATAATTTTGGTTAACTGTGGTCATTAAATGCTACATTTCCTGTTCGACTTTTATATCTACTATTAACACCTGAACATTATCATTTCAACAAATGAATTTGGATTAAAATCAACATTGGGCAGACTTTAACACGTCGAATAAAGTTGGGTGTTAACATTCTTCCTTTAGCCTATGGAATAGTGTCCTTGAATCGTTTTCAAACCATTTGATAACACAAACGAAATCTACCCCAAATGTTCAAGTTTGTAGAGTTAACAACAAAAGTTTCGTTACATCAGATGGCTCATAACGTCGATTATTTATTTATTGACGGTAAGGACTTTATACAAACTATTGACTGTTGTATGTATTTCCAGAAGAGTCGGAACATGTCTAGTCAACAGACGTCAGGAGGTGGTTACAAGGGTACGGGGGACAAGGCTGACCTAGATAACCATGGTGGCCAGTGCAACCCAAACAACCCAGAGTACAAGTATGGTCCCGTTTCATCTTGATTACTATTAAAGGGGTTGATGCGCTATTTTCAAACAAGGTTTATTTCAAAGGACTCTAAAAAACTGAAAGAAATATCAAAATGCCATGAAAACTAAAGGAGATATGACCTAATGAAAATTTGCAAAGAAACATAAATGGAGACGGCCAGCTTTGAACGATGACGTCATCGCGCCTTTTACCATATATGGAATAGTGACAAAATGTATTTTAAAGCAAAGAAAATCACTGCAAATGAAAAATAGGCATACAATTTATACATTTTACATCTGTATATTTAGTTTTAAAACAATTTGTAGTGATATTTGTTGCTTTAATATATTTTTTGCCATGTCATTTATAATAAAACGGCGCGATGACGTCATCGTTCCAAGATGGCCGCCTCCATTTATGTTCTTTGCAAATTTTCAATCGGTCATATCTGCTGTATTTTTCATGGCATTTTGATATTTCTTTCAGCTTTTTTCGAGTTTTTCAGAGCCCTTTAAAATAAATCGTGTTTAAAAATAGTGCATCAACCCCTTTAAGACAAAGACAACATCATATATTCAAAGCTTCATTCAAACTTATACAAATATTACATTTGGAAAGAAAACATAAAGACTAATAAAAATGCAACGTTTTTGTTCCATTTATATTGTTTACACATGAGTTTTTCACAAAGACATACATACCTACAACTTTTACAAAATGTAATATGGTTGTTAAGAAAGACAGTGCATAAACATATATTTAAGTACGTTATTTTGTTTACAGGGGCCATAGTCCGGGCTACCCAGGGACAGGAGACAAGGCAGATCTTGACAACCATGGGAACCAGCTTAACCCGAACAACCCACAACATTCATCACCAAAAAAATAATGACAGCATGATAATGGACAATAGAGTATCAATGAGTGTTCATGTATGAAATGAAGTTTGGTATAAGCCTGACGAGGATTTGATTCAAATAAAAGTTATAAACAATGTTGTTGTTTTATTTGAAAAAAGTTTTCTATGTATATTAGTCATACGACTATTGAGAAACCCTCTATAAAATAATTTATGGGAATCTAGTCATTACGTGGTCCGAGTATTAACTTTCATAACCCACCCAACCACTTCTCCAAGACGCGAAAACGGGTCTGGGTTATGAAATAAACACTTCGTTTCGGCTAAAAAGTTTACATATTGTAAAATTAAAACATTTAATAGGTAATTTCAGCAAGTTATCTCAATTTTTCAATAAAAATATGTTTTAAACATGTTTTATTCTCGAAATATCTGTCCCTTTTTTATAACCTCTTGAATGAATAATGCCACTCTGAATATCTGGCTCAGTCTATATATAAATGTCGAACAGGAAATGTAGCATTCAAGGACCACAGTCAACCAGAGACACGCACCGAAACAAACATAAAATAAAAGGATAAATAAAAGGCAAGTGATATGACATCAAAAACGTATACAAGTTGACAACTGGGCTAACGACTTAAACAGTCAGTGGCAAAGGCGGCGGTTTAAACCAGGTTCTATGCCTTTCTGGGTTCAATAATATCACGGTAGTGTCTAATCTATAAACCATTTGCATCTCTGCTACAATAAGGCAATTATTTTTTGTAGACGTTTTTTTGTAGACGTGATTCTTAGGTACATAAACGAAACTAATTGAACAGAATACGAATGTTTATCATATATAAATGGATATGGCAAAACAGGGAACATTTTCTTTTTGTTTTAAAAATTCAACACCAGTCTCCAAAGATTCAGTTTCCATTAACTTGAAGGGTAAAACACTCATTAGTTCTTTTTCTGTTGTATACGTTACGCACTAATGTTTCCAGAAATATGCACTCATTGCATCTTATACCGCTGTCTAACAAACACACCAAACACAATGTTTGCATACTCCGATATCATACAACATTAAAATAGTTAGCTCAATAAGGGGACCCTTAATTTAAATTATTTTTTTAAAACATTTTTATGTAAATATAGATATAAAAATCGAACAGGAAAAGCAGCATTCAAGGAAGACAGTCAACCACAAACACACACAGAAACGAAGAAAAAAAATAAAGATGAATAAAAGATCAAATAAGACATCAAAATGGTTGACAATAGGGCCACCGTCTTGGAACGGTCAGTGGCAAAAAGGCAGCTTGGGGTTTAAACCTGGTTCTAGGTTGCACCAAATCTCACACTTACCCTACTGTCAACCCAATAAAACGGCACAGTTTAAATAAAGAAATCCCCGCCATGAACTATTCTCTAACCAACAAGGCAGCATTAATAGGCACTATAAGTAAAACACAAAGATGCTCGTGTATATATAAATACAATGAAACAATAGTGTAGAAAGCCACAAAGAAGGTACTCAATGACTTGGCAGAATCCAGAGCAACAAGAGAATAAACCATTGAGAGCACGACAAGACAATACTGCAGACAAAAATCAAATGTCACCGTCCTTTTGGGCAATAGGTAGAAGTCATCATAGGGTCCACATCATGCCCGGTCATCGCACAAAGAGGAAAGCATAGTGGCGAACTGTAAATGAATCCACCACCAAGCATGCAGTGCGTTGCAAAATGATAGGGTCATGACCTCTTTTGATAAACCTTTTAACAAGTTTAACAAAGATAGTATGAAAGTGATCATGACCAAGGATCTTACGAAGTTTGTAAATTGTGATAGTCCTTGTCGCAAAAGAGTTCTTAAATTACTTTTATATTTGGAAAGAAGATCAGGGTTACGATAATAAAATTGTGCAAAGATTTTACGAAGTTTATGGTAACGGTAACCCTGATGGAGTAGATTTTTAGTTATACAAATATTACAAATATTAAAGTCCTCAACTCGAGTACAAGCTCTAGAAAAACTAATAAGTTGGGACACATATATCCCATAAGAAGTTGCTCGGGGAACATCCATATCTAAATGGGGATAATTAACAATATCAAAATTAAAGTCATCTCTCTTGTCATTTGATAACAAATTATATCTTATAGTAAAATGATCACCGAAATAAAAACATATTTCCCTTGTTTTGCATGTCTTTTACACTTAAATCTGTTTGTCAACGCATTTAAGTACAGTGAAACCATTACACTGAATAGCATCATTCCGGTGAATGCTCCTGGGCTGATGTGCGTCATTTGTGGTAATGGTCCGGTGTTATACATATTTAATGAAGTAGGAGTTCAACTGTTGAAAGAGTAGTTGTATTTGGTTAGTAATAAATATATACAAGCCATGTTAGTTTTTATGAAATTGTTGCATGTACAGAAACTGAATTGCTTTTACTGAACGGTCATTCTTTGTATTAAAATGAAGGATGTCGCAAATATATCATTTCTGGCGAATTTGGTGCAATGCAACAATATTTTCTTGTATACAATTCAATAACAACGCCATATATTCTCGAACATTAATGTAAATTATTTATCTGAACTTATTCCCGAATCATAGATATTCCAAGATAAACCCATTGGTTTGTCTCACGTGCTAAATACATCCATTAATTTGCTTCTGGTGTAAGATAAAACCATTGATTTGGAAGAGGTTTTCTATTTATTTGAAACTTTTGGCTTTATCTTTTCTCTTCATTTGTTCGGAAACATTGACAATAATATTTGCTGGTCAGTGTTCATCAATTTGTTAGACAGAAAATAGTCCACTGCACGTTTGTATTGCTGCTCGAATTCTATAATTCGATCATTGCGACCTACAAATAGTCCTCCTCCTTCCCACACCATGTTTTTCTTGAAAATTGTTTCAGGCAATGTGTGCATTAAAAAATCGTTGATCATGTTCATCGCAATAAAGTAATCGTTGAAATACTCTGGTTGAAAACGTTTAAAGGAATCCGTACTACGAAAATATCCTATATCTACTTTGTCCGAAATACATCAGTTCTTGCAGCGCGCGCTATTACATCATACTTAGCATGTTGTGCGCATGCGTAGGCAGGAATGACGGTATTTGCATAATATTTTGGATATGCCTCTGATTTATATATCGCTTTTATTTGTGTTTCTTTTTCAAACATCTACGATGAATTTCTCTTTAGTAACCAAATCTTGGTTTGATTCATAGACTTATTTCAGATTGATTGAATCAGGTGTTTAATGTCTACATAATCCGTGTAAACCACAAGTATCCAAACACTTTAAGCCAATTTACATATGTATCCAATGTGACAATGTCAGCATATATTCCATCACCTTTCCGAAGACTTCCAAGGTTAAAATATGCTGTAAAGATTGTCAAGTCATTGGACGAATGTTCATTTTGAATATTTTCGTTTTTGTTGGAATCAGAAAAATACATTTGAACGGAGCTGTCTACTGTGCTTGTCCTGTCCTGCAAAATAGAATGGATTCATCTGTTACGGTGACATTGAACATTAACATACAGACATGTACACGTGGATATAAAAGAAGTTGAATAGCCAACCACAAACACGCACAGAAACAAATAACAACTACAATGATTAATAGAAGGCAATATACGACATCACAAACATAAAAGGGTTGACAGTAGAACTACTGCCTTGGAGTGGTCAGTGGCATCTTCGTTTCAGTGTGAGTTAAACGCATTTTGTTAGTAATAAACCATTACTAACGTCATATGGCACATATGCCAAATGGGTTGGTGGTGGTGTCGGGAGTGGGGAAGGGAGGGGGTGAATATCACCTTGGAAAAGTCTGCGACAAACATACCACATGAGGATACCTTCGTGGCAAACATTCCATATATAGTACCTACTTGGAACTGTCTACAGCAACAACAAATACGATTGCAACAATGACAACAACCTTGACACACGACGAAAGCCATGTGGAATATATCACGGCAACTATTTGTGCCACCATCATTACAATAACCATTACAACAAAAATCAGGGCAACAGCCATTACGACAATCAGGGAAACAATCAGATCAACACCCCATTACGACAATCAGGGCAACAGCCATTACAAAAATAAGGGCAACAACCATAACAACAATCAGGGCCATAATCATTACGACAATCAGGGCAACAACCATATCAACAAACATTTCAACAACCATTACGACATTCAAGGCAACATACATTACACTAATCAGGCCAACAACCATAACAACAACCATTTCAACAACCATTACCACAATCAGGGCAACAACCATTACAACAACCACCTCAACAAACATTACGACATTCAAGGCAACATACATTACAACAACCAGGGCAACAAACATTACAACAACCAGGGCATCAAACAATACAACAACCAGAGCAACAAACAGTACAACAATCAGAGAAACAACCATTACAACAACCATTACGACATTCAAGGCAACAGACATTACACTAATCAGGCCAACAACCATAACAACAACCATTTCAACAACCATTACCACAATCAGGGCAACAACCATTACAACAACCACCTCAACAAACATTACGACATTCAAGGCAACATACATTACAACAACCAGGGCAACAAACATTACAACAACCAGGGCAACACACAATACAACAACCAGAGCAACAAACAGTACAACAATCAGAGAAACAACCATTACAACAACCGTTACGACATTCAGGACACTAACTATTACAATAATCATGGCAACAACCATTAGAACAATCATTTCATCAACCATTACGACATTCAGGGAAAGAACCTTTGCAAAAATCGGCATGGCAAAAATTAGGGCAACACATATTACAACAATCAGGGCAACAACCATTACAATAATCAGGGCAAAAACCATTTCAACAACAAGGGTAACAACCAGTACAACAATCAGTACAACAGCCATGAAGACAATCAAGGTAACAACCATTACAACAATCAGGGTAACAAACATTACAACAACAAGGGTAACAACCAGTACAGCAATCAGTACAACAGCCATGAAGACAATCGACCATTACAACAACCAGAGCAACAAAACGTACAACAACCATTACAAAAATCAGGGCAACAAGCATTGCAACAATTAGGGCTACACCCATGACAACAACAATGACAACAAGCATGAAAACATTCACGACAATCAGTGCAGCAACTATTGAAACAACCATGACAACACCCATGACAACAATCAGGGAAACAGTCATAGCAACACTCATGACAACAGTTTAGACAACAACCATGACAACACCCATGATAAAAATCAGGGCAACATAGCAACACTCATGACAACATTTTAGACAACACCCATGGTAGCAACACTCGTGTTGCTCGTGTTGCTACCATGAAATCGCCGAGCACGATAACTACAAAACATATTGCAGTCTCGGTTTGATTGAGTCTGTTTATGAACGGTAGTGAAAAATGCTTGCTACCGTTCACGCTCTCTATTCCCAGGTTGAGCTTAATTCAATATTTAACATGTCAAAACTTGTAGACACCATATTCACTGGGCCTTAATGATAATATTTATCAACAAGGACATATTTCAAAAGACGATTTATTGAGAAAAGATATTGATGCTTTCATAATTCAAGCTAAACACAACATGTTCACAGGAGAAGGATTCTGATGACGTCAGACATTTACAATAATACTATCTTAATAACGGTAGTAATTTTATTGACATGCAAAGTATTTTTCGAGATAATCGTGTTGCTAATTTTATTCCTCAATATTTAAAAAAAATCTGAAAGTCCTATAATTCGTTATAAGTATAAAAAACAATTAGAACTATTATTTCCAATTACAACAAAATAGTGTCTGACCTTGAAAAAGCAAATAACACTCCTTAGGAACGTGAGTGTACGGCATCTAAATTTTGCTATGCTCCAAGTCATCAATGGTAATTTTGATATTATAGATAAACGTATTCGGCGTTTGTTTCCTAAAGGGCCGAAGTATAGATTGCCTTTAATTATTGATTTTAATGGATGTAGAGCTCACACCGCCCAATACATTCAGGAATTTAGTATAAAATGGTGTCGTAGAAAACATGCGGACCCGAACTCCCTTTCTAGTTGGAAAATATTAACTTTTACAATGTTAAATCCCCTTTACTTCCTCCGAGACCTACGTCTTCGATCGGAAATTCAATAGTTTCATAATTAATTTGCTTTAGTTCCTGCTGATAAAGCAGCTAATAATGTAATTATTGTTTGACGCCTACATTACGTCTATGTTTTATCTCTGGAACTCGGGAGCACTAATTCGTATACTCCATTTCAAACTACTGAGGATGGTGTTGTTTCCGCGCATATCAGTCGGCGCACTACTTTCAAGGTTTGGGAGACGAAAATCAAAACAAACTGCCAACTATGTACTGGATTCCTAAATTACGTAAAACCCCTTATAAAGCCCGTTTTATTTCGAATTCTAGTGTCTGCAGCACCACAAACATCTCCAAACTTTTAACTTCTTGTCTTACTGCCGTTAAGGATCACGTTAAACAATAGTGTGCTAAAGCTTATGACAACTCTGGGTTTAATTAATTTTGGTCAATTAAACATTCAGGAGACGTTCGTGATACAATTTGCAATACACGTCAAGTTTCATCTATAAGCACTTATAACTTCTCAACACTATATACAACCTTACCACATCACCTTATCAAAGACAAACTTATTGCTCTCATTTAAAAAAACTTTCGCTAGAGAAAAACTACATTTTTAACCTTTAACAATATAAAAGCGTCTTTTAATAACGGCAGTTCATTTTTTTTTACTCAATTAAGAGATAGTTAGTATCAATTAGATACAGTAGCAGCAGTAACAAAATGTGTTCATGACACCTCTCGGTATCTGGATGACATAGTAAACATTGACAGTCCTTTCTTTTCTACTATGAGTAATACTATCTATCCTAAATAACTTCAACTCAACAAAGCTAACATTTCTGATACTGTCGCCCCTTCTTTTTGTGTCACCTGCGTAGCATGGCAGACACTTACGGATCACTTTGTCCGTCGTCTGTTGTCGTCCGTTGTCCGTCACACTTTAAACTACAACCTAAACTTGGCCATAACTTTACAAATATTTGATATGTGTTCATGAAACTTCACACACATCTTCATATTAACTTAAGGAATGTGTTACACATGTCTAATAACTCCGACTTTCATTTTGACAGAGTCATGCCACCTTTCATAAAACTTGAACCTGCAACCTAACCAGGCTCATAACTAGCCATACCTTAAGAAGTATTTGACCCATGTTCATGAAACTTCACAAATTATTATATTCATCTTACCACAGAACATATTGTTACCCATGACCAATAACTCTGACTTTCATTTTAACAGAGTTATGCCCACTTTCACAAAACTTTAACCTGCCATCTAACCAAGCTCATAACTGGCCATAACTTAAGAAGTTTATGACCTATGTTCATGAAACTTCACACACATATTCATCTTACCACACATAATAGTGTTACCCAAAAGCAATAACTATGACTTCCATTTCAGCAGAGTAATACCCCTTTTCATAAAACGTTGAACTATGTTGTTACAAATGCGCATTACGTCGAATACTGTGTCCTGAGAATCGCACATTGCATCTAATCACGCTTTATAGTATAAAACGTGCAGCAATGAACAAGACTATATAACATTTTGTTTCGAACAATTCGAATTCTAGGAAATGGAAATTGTCCGATCTACAGGGATCAGTTATTTAATGTTGCCGTGCTCTCTCGGGATGGGATATTCAATGTTGCCGTGCTCTCTCGGGATCGGATATTCAACGTTGCCTCTCGGGATCGGATATTCAATGTTGCCGTGCTCTCTCGGGATCGGATATTCAATGTTGCCATGCTCTCTCGGGATCAGTTATTTAATGTTGCCGTGCTCTCTCGGGATCGGATAATTAAATGTTGACGTGCTCTCTCGGGATCGGATATTCAATGTTGCCTTGCTCTCTCGGGATCAGTTATTTAATGTTGACTTGCTCTCTCGGGATCAGTTATTTAATGTTGCCGTGCTCTCTCGGGATCAGTTATTTAATGTTGCCGAGCTCTCTCGGGATCAGTTTTTTAATGTTGCCGTACCGTGCTCTCTCGGGATCAGTTATTTAATGTTGCCGTGCTCTCTCGGGATCAGTTATTTAATGTTGACGTGCTCTCTCGGGATCAGTTATTTAATGTTGCCGTGCTCTCTCAGTTATTTAATGTTGCCGTGCTCTCTCGGGATCGGATATTCAATGTTGCCGTGCTCTCTCGGGATCAGTTATTTAATGTTGCCGTGCTCTCTCGGGATCAGTTATTTAATGTTGCCGTGCTCTCTCGGGATCGGTTATTTAATGTTGCCGTGCTCTCTCGGGATAGGATATTTAATGTTGCCGTGCTCTCTCGGGATCAGTTATTTAATGTTGCCGTGCTCTCTCGGGATCGGTTATTTAATGTTGCCGTGCTCTCTCGGGATCGGATATACAATGTTGCCGTGCTCGCGGGATCAGTTATTTAATGTTGCCGTACTCTCTCGGGATCAGTTATTCAATGTTGCCGTGCTCTCTCTGGATCAGTTATTTAATGTTGCCGTGCTCTCTCGGGATTAGTTATTTAATGTTGCCGTGCTCTCTCAGGATCAGATATTCAATATTGCCGTGCTCTCTCGGGATCAGTTATTTAGTGTTGCCGTGCTCTCTCGGGATCAGTTATTCAATGTTGCCGTGCTCTCTCGGGATCGGATATTCAATGTTGCCGAGCTCTCTCGGGATCAGTTATTTAATTTTGGCGTGCTCTCTCGGGATCGGATATTCAATGTTGTCGTGCTCTCTCGGGATCGGATATTCAATGTTACCGAGCTCTTTCGGGATCAGTTATTTAGTGTTGACGTGCTCTCTCGGGATCAGTTATTTAATGTTAACGTGCTCTCTCGGGATCAGTTTTTTAATGTTGCCGTGCTCTCTCGGGATCGGATATTTAATGTCGCCGTGCTCTCTCGGGATCGGTTATTTTAATGTTGCCGTGCTCTCTCGGGATCGGTTATTTAATGTCGCCGTGCTCTCGGGATCAGTTATTTAATGTTGCCGTGCTCTCTCGGGATCGGTTATTTAATGTTGCCGTGCTCTCTCGGGATCAGTTATTCAATGTTGCCGTGCTCTCTCGGGATCAGTTATTTAATGTTGCCATGCTCTTTCGGGATCGGTTATTTAATGTTGCCGTGCTCTCTCGGGATCAGTTATTTAATGTTGCCGTGCTGTCTCGCGATCGGATAGTCAATGTTGCCGTGCTCTCTCGGTATCAGTTATTTAATGTTGCCGTGCTCTCTCGGGATCAGTTATTCAATGTTGCCGTGCTCTCTCGGGTTAAAACTAATATATTCAATGTTCCCCTGCAGCTCTAATGGCTGTCAGACGGTTGACCAAAGCAAAAATGAATTCATTGCGAGTCGGTGCGTTGATTTTCACTAATCTTCCACCAAGAACATCTCACATATTGCCTGTAGAGCGGCCATTTTGGCTGCTAGGGCGTACCTCACTGCCGTCAGGTTAACATTTACCACAACTGCTGTTGTTTTAGTATGAACGAATAATCCTGCTCGAATCATCAAACCAGCGCACCCAAAACGGTTCCTCTCGTGTACACAACCAATACTTTAACGTTCTCCTGTTCTCCTACAGAATCTAGCTCTCCCATCATTGCCATGTAGTTTGAATCTAGATTCATCCGTAAACAAAACTCTAGCCTAATCTGCTCGAGTAAGTCGAAGATGACGTCAAGCCGATCTGATCGATCTCTTATATACCCCCATGATTCTCGCAACTTGGAAACAAATATTTTAGGATGCAAATTGTGAGTGCTCCTTAACTGATACCTTTCGAAATAGAGTAATAATGTTAAAAGTAAAGGATAATTAATATATTAAACTAAAGTAGCGCGATGTAGGCTACTCGTCGCTTCACTAGTCTACACGCTAGTCACACAGTGCAGTGTATCGTACATCAAAAACACAATGTTGGTTCGGTTATATTTCAGTGATATCCTACCGTCATACGTAATTATTTACATACTTTGTTAACCTGTAAGTTGTATTATTGATTCATATCGCTCTTTCATTGTAATAACGTTCATTTGTCGAATAAGAGACATATTTTTAAGATTTAACAAACACACAATTTTATAACGGAAGTGAGCCAACTTCTGCCTTTGTTAACGGTATTCTGATCGGTTGTAAGCGAACTATTTCAACCAATAGAAAAAACGGTTCTTCAGCAACGGGGCACGTGGTATAATTCGCCCGAATATATAAACGACGTCATAACGGAAAACCGGTAGAATAGAGTAGAGTAGAAGAAGAGAAGATAGAGATAAGTTAAAAGAAGAACAGAGTTAAACAGAACCAAGAAAAAGTTAAATACGATTGAAAACATAAAGATAAATAAGTAGAAGATACGAAATCAAACAATGAAAAAGGTATTATTATAATTATTATGAATTTGTAAATAATAAATAGAAAATAGTAAGAAAACAAATAGATAAAGGTAATTTTAATAGTTTTCATCCATCCATCCATCCATCCATCCATCCATCCATCCATCCATCCATAAATAATCAATAAATCAGAACCCATAGGTTTGTCACCCAACGAGGTAACATTTGGTGTCAGAAGTGGGATTTAAAATTTTAGAAGTAATATATTCATCTTAGAAAAGAGTTCTATTGAAAATACTGGTATAGGCAGAATAAAGGGAACTTATTTAAAATATAATTGGCAAACATTTTCAATATTTTATTACAATAAAGATACATAAAATTGCATCCGTTCAATTCTCGTTTAGTTTTATCCTGAACTGCTCTAATGAAAAATAAAAAATTAGAATATAAATTAATAAATTGGATGGAGAAAATCTATTGAAGAAAATCAGTTCAGTTTCTTTTAAATTAAAACATTGTAGTATATGTTGATTGTCAGTAGAATTATAGTTTAACACATGGAGGAATATGAACATTCATATGATTTCACAAATAATGAAAAGGAAAGAGGTAAAGAGATAGAGGTGGAAGAAAATGAAATTGAGATTGGTAACAATACCCCGAATCAGTACCTACAAAACTCAGAGTTAAATTTAACTCTGAGGAACCGGTTTAAACCCCCAGTGGTCTACATTGCCACTGACCGTTCCAAGGCGGTAGCCCTATTGTCAACCCTTTTGTGTTTGTGATGTCGTTTGCATTTATTATTACTTTTGCCTTCTTGTTTGTCTGTTTGCGTGTTTGTTTCTGTGTTTTGTGGTTAGCTGTCCTCCTTGAATGCTACTTTCCCTGTCCGATCTTTTTATATTTCTTTAGAACAATGCATATAAAATAAGATGTCCGGAATGGAAAAATATATGAGTAGAATGCACAGTAGCATATCCGGTCTCAATACACAATTACAAAAGAAAAAGCAAAGTCTAGAGACAGAATAATATTCGGTCAGAGCCAGAATCTCAGAATTACAAAATCCTGACCCTTAGGTACACTTTAACCTAAGACCTCTACAGACAAACACAGTAAGGATACAGAATGATACACTGCAAACTCATAACCAAAACAGAAACACAAACCAGAGCACGAGTGATCACCGACTTTATACTGGTCAAACAAACCTAAAAATGAAACCACAAGCATATGATGATTCATCCGATATATTGGGGAATATCCTACCCAGTTCAATTTAGTTTCAGAGATAAATGGCTGGCCATATCAAGTAAAGTCACTCTACTTAGCAAGCAGTTTGAGTGGTAATGCTAGATCATTGTCGAGCGAATTGAGTGAACTACAGAAAAGAGATTATGATAGTCTTGTAGAAGTGCTCAGAACAAGGTATGGGACCAGGAACAAAGCTGACTTTTATAGATCACAGTTAAAATCAATAACCAGAATCAAAGGGCAGTCAGTCTCAGATTTGGCACTCCATGTGAAAAAATTAACTAGACAAGTATATCCTGATGCAAATTTTGAACTGATTGAAATTTTAGCATTAGATTATTTCATTGATAGTCTTGATGATTCAGAAACAAGATTAAGGTTGAGAGAATGTTGTCCAAAAACTGTTGGCGATGCCGAAACCTTTGCTGTCCGACTTGAAGCGCACAAGTTGGCAGACCAACAGAGAATAAAACCAGTTAATGCATACGCACAAAATAGTCATCCAAGTCAAGATTTAGATAGTTTATTAACTAAATTAGAATACTTACACAAAAATTTGACCATCTTAGCTAGACTTCTTCAGATACACAGGAAAAGATACACACAATTGATATCAAAACAATAACAATAACAGGTTTCAAAATAACAATAATTACAGAAAAGAAAATACCTCATACAGAACACCTGCAACTCAGAATCATATCATCGAAATAGCTATCATACCAATAACCAACATACCAACAGACAAGGTTTGGGAGGTAATGGATATAAGAATTATCAAGAAAACAGATCTCACAACTACACATCTAGAAATCAAGATGGGAGAAACACAGAAACTCAGTATAACACAAAGTTTCAGGGCAACGGAAATGGGTCAAGTTGGAGAACCACAACCAGACCTCAAACAAACTAAGGTCCGATATTATACATTTAAACAGTTTAGGAAGTGAAAATGGTTATTACTGTGATACTCTGGTGAATGGCAATATGATTTTTTTAAAAAATGTTTCAATTATAAATATTAAAATCATAGATAGTTGGCCCCAAGATTCAAAACCCAAAAAATGACCAGTAAAATCCATGCTTTTTACAGTTACTGGTGAAAGTAAGCCATTCTTGGGAAAATGTGATGTAGATGTGTGTTTGGGTGATCATCAATTTAATCATGAGATGCTGATTTCAGATATTGTTCAAGATTATATTTTAGGTATTGATTTTATGCAGGCTCACCAATGTGATTTGATTATTAGTAAAAATATCATGAAAGTCAAGGGAGATAACATTCCATGTTATATGAAATATGGAACCCAACCTACTTGTAGTAGGGTGTCATTAGTTGAAAATGTTGAAATATCTCCAAATACTGAGGTTATTGTTAGGGCAAAGACTTTAGATCATATTGATAAGAATATATGTTGTATGATGTTGTACAGAAAGTTTTAAGGTTCTAGCAGATTCAAAATCTGGTAGTGTTCCTTTGCGGTTGGTCAATTTAACTGATAAACCGGTGAAACTGTTTAAATATACAGTGACGGCTAATATTCAGCCAGTGCAGGTGATTGAGTGTAAATCAGTTAATACAGTAGATATTGGTAGTTAAAAAATAAGTGATGTATTGCCAGAACATTTAACAGAACTTTTTGATAAATCAAACAAGAATTTAGATAAGGAACAAACTCAACAGTTACATTAGTTTTTGATAAAACATCAGAATGTCTTTAGTAAAAGTTCAAGCGATATAGGTCATTCTACTTTGGAAAAGCACACCATTGATACGGGTAATGAAAAACCGGTCAAAAATATCCATACAGAATTCCTTTGGCAAAACGTAAAGTAGCAGAGGAAGAGATACAGAAAATGGAAAAAGAGGGAATTATTAAAAAATGTCCACAAAGTGCAATGAATGCACCGATAGTCATGATAAATAAACCAGATGGTAGTAAACGGTTTTGCTGTGATTTTCGTGGTTTAAATGATGTGACAGTGAAGGATGATCAGCCTTTGCCAAGAATTGATGACAGTATTGAAGCATTATCGGGTTCGAAATATTGGTCTTGTCTCGATATGAAATCAGGTTATTGGCATCTTCACATAGATGAAAATGATAGGCATAAAACAGCATTTTCCATACCAGGTGGTGAACAATGGCAGTGGAAACGGCTAGCTTTTGGTCTTACCAGGTTGATGCAAATGGTTTTGCTGGTTTATTGTGGAAAATAGTGATTATTTATCTTGATGATATAATCTGTTATTCAATGTCATATCAGGGACAGTTAGACAATTTGGAAGAGGTTTTTAACCGATGCTAATTTGAAATTGAATCCTAAAAGGTGTGCTCCAGAGGGAGGTTACATTTATAGAACATACAATCAGTGATAATGGTACATCTTAAATAAAAATTCAGACCATTAGTGATTGGCACACCCCGAAAAATGAAAAAGAGGCTCGAAGTTTTATTTCACTGGCAATTTACTATAGGTCATATGTATATCAGTTTGCCACATTAGCTAAACCCATGCATGAACTTTCTGAAAATGGGCGGAAATTTATTTGGACATCTGATTGTGAACAGTCATTTCAGGTGATCAAACAGAAATTGACAAACAGTCCCATTTTAGCATTTCCCACAGGAGATGGCAAATTTATTTTAGATTGTGATGCATAATTAGTACATGTAGGTCAAGGTGCAGTTCTCTCTCAGATTCAAAATGGCAAAGAAAAGGTCATTGCATATTTTAGTAAATGCTTCACAAAAACTGAGAGGAGATATTGTGTCAATAGAAGAGAGTTGTTGGCAGTGGTGAATGCCATAAAACATTTCCACCATTATATTTATGGTAGGCATAACACAGTTCGAAGTGAACATTCAAGTTTAAAATGGTTACTGAATTTCAAAAATGTTGAAGGTCAACTTGCTCGGTGGCTTACACTTTTAGTATTGAGCACAGGGCTGGAAGGCTGCATACTAATGCAGATGCTTTGTCACGACGTCCGTGCCATGAGAAAGAATGCAAATATTGTGAGAAGGTGGAAAATAAGAATGAAGGGAGGGGACACATTGGAATCCGAGAAAAATGTGATTAATGAAAGTGAGATAGTTTGTGCAAATGTGTCTGCTTGTGATGTGGACAGTGTGGTAAAAATGGACATGTGTTCCATAGGTTGTCAAATCTTATTTTTGAATGTGGTACTTATTTTGGTGTTTGTGCCAGTTGAATTTGTTGAACTAGTATGCGCGGTAGTTTGGTATTTTGGGTTTGAGAATAGTGAAAACAGTGCGTTTCAGAATGCAAGTGTAGGCATAAGTGCAATTTGTAATATGGGCTATGTCACAAAGGAGATCAGACCGAAACTTCCTTCATCTGATCGTCACTCTTTCGATTGTGTACGAACAGATATATTAAATGATAAGACGATAAGTACAAAGATTCTAGGTATTTCAGACCCAAATAGTAAACTTACAGAATCTTCAATGAGAAACAAAGACTCAGATACTCAAGTTTTGATAGGAAAAATAAGTAGTAGTGCACAGGATGATGAGATTGGTGAAAATAACAATTTGGCTGAATTGCAAGACAATGATTCAAAACTGAAGTTGGTAAAGGAAATGATTATTAGTGGTATCAAACCTGATTGGTCTGATATTTCCAAACATGATACAGAAGTACAATATTACTCGGCTAGGTTGGATTCTATGATGATAAAGAATAATATTTTGTACAGGAAATGGGAGAGTGAAGATGGTAGTTCCTATAAATTTATGACTGTTATTCCTGCATCATACATAAAGGTGATTCTGGCACATTTACACAAAATACATTTATGTGTGTCAGAAACTTTGAGAAAAGTAAGAGACTGATACTTTTGGGTTGCTTTGAGAAAAGATGTAAAAGAGTGGTGTAGAAAATGTGATGTTTGTAATAGTAGAAGAAGTTCTTTAAGAAAACCTAAGGCTCCTTTACAGGCATATACTGTCGATGCGCCGATGGAAAGAATTGCCATCGACTTCATGGGCCCACTTCCAACGACGAAAAGCTCAAACAGATATTTAATGGCAGTTGGGGATTATTTTACGAATTGGACTGAGGCTTATCCGATACCAAATATTGAAGCAAAGACTGCTGCGAAAGTGTTGTTAGAAAAGTTCATTTGTCGTTTGGAGTACCACTTATTTGTCATACAGATCAAGGGAAACATTTGGATCTAATTTATTTCAAGAGCTATGTAAAAAGCTTGGCATAGATAAAAAACAAGAACTTCACCTTACCGACCCCAGAGTGATGGTATGATAGAAAGAGCTAATAGAACAATAATTAATATGTTATCATCATTTGTTGATGAGAATCAAAAAGACTGGGACGAGTATGTACCGTTAGTAATGCTTGCTTATAGGTCATCTGTTCATGAGTTTACAGGAGTGTCTCCTTGTATGATGTCCCTGGGTAGAGAAGTACAGCCGCCAGTTGATTTGATTGTTGGATCACCTGCAAAAGTTGAAGCTGAAAAAGATTCCAACATAAGTTATTTTGTTTAGTGATTTGTCTGAAAAACTGGATAAAGTGCACAAGTTTGCAAGAATGAGGTTACATTTGACAAATCAGATTGTTTGTATATTTGCAAATAATTACCTACAAGTGTGGGATCTGCGAAGATCTGGACTTCCCCGTCCGAAAATGTTGCATTTAAATGTGAAGCCTGCAAAAAGATTTATCGAAGAAATGATAATCCACATACATGTAGAATGGGAAAGGCGGGTTTCTACATGTTTAGTGTACGAAAGGGAGCCAAAGGAAAGGAGGCCGAGAGGGAATTACAAGATTTCATGGAAAGTGCGGAGAAAAAGTTGTGCATACAATTGATTAATGGAAAAGAAATAAGAAACAATCCGTGCGAAAGAAAAAGAACAATGCCCATGCCCGTGTCAAAAGGAAAAAGAAAAAGACATTCCCCAAGCCCCCATTCAAGGAACAGCAGTTCAAGTAGTCGTTCATCGTCGTCATCTAGTACATCGTCGTCATCCAGTACATCGTCATCATCCAATACATCGTCTCATCCAGTACATCGTCGTCATCCAGTACATATATGAAAAGAAATGCTTAAAGGAAATGGAAGGGTGGGAAACGCCATTAAACTTAAGGGAAGATGAGAAACGTTTACAGGAAATCAAAGGAAAGAAGACAATTAGAATTAGAAGCGGCTGTTGAGTCAATAGAAATCGATGAAGAAATCTTTCTGAGTGAAGGAGAGCAACGAGTAGACACAGATATAGACGAGGAGAGAAAAGAAGAAGAAAGAAAACATAGAGAACTTATTGAAAAAGAAAGAATAGAAAAAAGAAAAACAAGAAAAGGAGAAAATAGAAAGATTAATGAAAGAAAGACAAGAGAAAGAGAGAGAACGGTTAGAAAAGGAAAGACAAGAAAATGAGAAAATAGAAAGAATAGAGTAAGAAAGGATAGAAAAGGAAAGACAAGAAAAAGAATCTATTGAAAGAGAAAGAATCATAAAAAAAAACAAGTAAAGGAGAAAACAGAACGACTAGAGAAAGAAAGACTAGAGAAAGAAAGACAAGAAAAAGATAGAGAACGGTTAGAAAAGGAAATACAAGAAAATGAAAAAACAGAAAGAATAGAGAAAGATAGGCTAGAAAAAGAAAGACAAGAAAAAGAAACTATTGAAAGAGAAAGAATCTTAAAAGAAAAACAAGAAAAGAAGAAAATAGAACGAGTAGAGAAAGAAAGACAAGAAAAAAGATTATTGAAAGAGAACGATTAGAAAAGGACAGACAGGAAAAGGAGGAAACAGAAAGAAATGAGAAAAAAGACTAGAAAAAGAAAGAATTGTTAAAGAATGAATAGATAAAGAGATTAATAGTGAAAGAGAACGGTTAGAAAAGGAAAAACAAGAAAAGTAAAGTAAAGAAGGAGATAGGATGGAAAATATAAGACAGGAAAAGAAGAAATTAGAAGAAGAAGATATAGACCGAAAGAAAAAAATGATAAGATTGAAAAAGGAAAAACTGAAAAAGTTACACAAGAATGTAATAACTTGAAAAGAAAAGGAAATTAAGGACAAAAAGAAAAATTGGAATCAAAGGCAAGTAAAGTTAGTAAATTGAAAGAAATACACAAACCAAAGGAAAAAATTTCAGGAAAGCAAAAGATTGAAACTGGAGGCATACAAAGAAAAAATGATAAACAAGGTAAAGAATCAGAAAAGTGTAAAGACTTTAAAGAGAAATTATCAAAAGTGGTAAAAGAAGATCTGAATGAAAAACAAAAAGAAACTGAAATAGGACAAAGCGAGAAGAAAGAAGCAACTAAAAAGACGGAATCAAAACACAAAGATTGGAATTGAGAAGCTAAGAAGCTGGATATTAATGATGATGCAGAGAATATTTTAGAAAAAAAGTTTCATAGACTAGAAGAAGAAATCAATAGAAAAGAGCTGATCGGAGAAAGTAAAACAAGTAAAACATACACAGAAGCGGGTTTCCTGTACAAACAAATCATTATAACGAGAAAATATCTTGGTAAATGAAGAATAGATAAATAACTGAAACCGATATATTAATATCATTCAGGAAAACAGATAAATAACTGAAACCGATCAATATCATTCGAGAAAACAGATAAATTTATATCTATCTATGAAAACTGCTAAAAAGAAGAATAAAAAGAAAATTTGATATTAATTCTTATAAAAAGAGGTAAAGAAACCCTTTTGTGTTTGTGATGTCGTTTGCATTTATTGTTGCTTTTGCCTTCATGTTTGTCTGTTTGCGTGTTTTTTTCTGTGTTTTGTGGTTGACTGTCCTCCTTGAAAGCTGCTTTCCCTGTCCGATCTTTTTATATTTCTTTACCCGAGTTAAAAAATGAGATATAGGGTCCTATAGAAACCATAGCGTCCGAGCAATCTCTTTTACTGTGCTTTCATGGACATCACGACACATCAGGAACTGCTTGCCGTAGAACATATACTGGCCCAAAAGGTAAATTTAGTGGAACCAGGTTTCTAAGGAAAGACCATACAAACAAATAATAATTATTGCTTATAATGTGTTATTAGATAAAATAAAATAATAATAACAACATTATGTACAGCGAACAGAACCTTATCACCTGACACTTATACTAGTGCGAACATTTATAAATTATATTACCTTAAATTTGTTTATCAATGATACAAAAAAAGGAAAAACAAGAGAAATATGGACAAGTGTTATGTTAGTGATGATAATTTCCATTTGTTTATAACTTGATCTGACTTAACTTGCTAAATGCATATATGTTTATGACAATATTTGATGGATATTACACATGACTATTTATCTTACCTCAGCATTGTTAAATACTATAGAATTGGGGATAGTGCTTTGTAGGCTACTCGCCGTTTCACTAGTCTACACGCTAGTCATACAGTGCAGTGTATCGTACATCAAAAACACAATTTCGGTTATATTTCAGTGATATCCTACTGTCATACGTAATTACTTACCTACCTTGTTAACCTGTAAGTTGTATTATTGATTCATATCGCTCTTTTATTGTAATAACGTTTATTTGTCGAATAAGAGACATGATTTTAAGATTATTTTATAACGGAAGTGAGCCAACTTCTGTATTTGTTAACGGTATTCTGATTGGTTGTAAGCGAACTATTTCAACCAATAGAAATAACGGTTCTTCAGCGGGGAGCGTGGTATAATTCGCCCGAATATATAAACGACGTCATAACGGAAAACCGTTAGAGTAGGGTAGAGTAGAAGAAGAGAAGATAGAGATAAGTTAAAACAAGAACAGAGATAGACAGAACCAAGAAAAAGTTAAATACGATTGAAAAGATAAAGATAAATAAGTAGAAGATATGAAATCAAACAATGAAAGAGGTATTATTACAATTATTATGAATTTGCAAATAGTAAATAGAAACTAGTAAGAAAATAAATATATAAAGATAATTTTAATAGTTTTCATCCATCCATAAATAATCAATAAATCAGAACCCATAGGTTTGTCACCCAACGAGGTAACAGTAGAAAGTGTAAGAAAAAAGCGACATATGATTTGTGGGTTGGTCTCGAAAAAATATGTTTTCTCGAAAGGTATTAAATTCATTCATGTACATTGATCTGTTTCACCTTTTCAGTGAATGTGTCTTGGATGTTAGTGTCATAGTTAGCGAATGTTTTACAAAAACCTACTGGGTGCGTTAGAAGCTGGGTGTAATATTAGTGCAGGGCTCCCGGATTCTTATGTATCCTTCCCCTCTCTCTGAGGCCGCTCGAAATAGTCAATGCAATGTGTTTAAACAAATTCACTCTGCCGCACTTAATTGTCACGTTTCAGTAAAAGACAGACGTGTGTTTAAAACAAAACAATACGTTTGAAGGATGACCATGGTTACCTGTTATGTGAATGAATCATTTGAGTAATTTCAACCCAAATTATGGATATACATTTCAATCTCAGTGAACAGTGTTTACGTCAAAGTACACGCGTGTAATATCATACTATATTGCTACAAACGTCACCACACCGCTACTATCCAGGACCATGTTAAATATACTTTGTCGGTTTAACATAAAATAAACTAAAGATTGATAACTCTAACAATATGACTATTCAAAATAATATAAGAGTAGTTATCACTTCGTCTTTTCTGCATTTCATATATATTGAGTCATAGGATTAACTCCATGTTCATTGTCGTGTAAAGGTTTTATATATATTATATGTTAGTAAATCGACAAAGCTTACACAAAACTAAATTACAAAAACACATGAATTTAGGTCTTATAAGTCAAGCAATTCGTGTTTGATTTTGTGAAACACACTTAAATTGATCATGATTTCTTTGGAGAATACTTAACTATAGAAGGAATAAAACACGCTCACGTCCTGGATTTGAAATGGCATTTAATGATGTAAGAGTTAGGTGCACCGCAGAACAACGTATCAAAGTAGATATAAAAGTCGAACAGGAAATGTAACATTCAAGGACCACAGTCAACGAAAACCACTCATAGAAACAAACAACAGTTACAAGGATAAATAAAAGGCAGCGTATATACCATCACAAACATAAAAATGTTAACACTAGGGGTGGGTGTGGGGGTTGGGGGGGGGGGGGGGGGGGGTTAAACCAGGTTCTAGGGTGCAGCAAACCTCATTCTTACCATACTGTCATCCCAATAAACGGGACAGTGTAAATAAAGAAATCTCCGCCAGTGTGTAACCGCGAATACACCAGGCAGCATTATTAGGCAATATAAGTATAACACAAAGATGATCATTTATATATGAATGTAACACAAGAGAATAGACCTTTAAGGGCTCGATTAGACAAGCTTGGAGACAAACATCAACCAAGGAGTATGTGTTTGTGATTTAAAACGAGTTATATCAAATGCACTCAATCCGATTTATTTCAAGGTCAAGGTCATGTCTACGAGTTAAGTGAATCGTCTCTTCTATTATAAACATAAATGAGAAGGATGGTCCTTTTGAAATCACAGCACCCAAACGGAATATCCCCGTAGATCCGCACTATACCACAAACAAAGACAAAATTAACTATTCAATGATAAGGACAATACACAACACAAAGAGTGGTGAAGACAGGGTTACCGACTTGGAATGGTCAGTAGGCAATAAGGCCCACTGGTTAGCTTAAATTGGGTTTAAGTGTATACAACCTCGCTATTATCCTGTCTCCAGCGCTCAATGACAAGACAGCGTAAATAAAAGTACATCGTATCAAAAGGAAATCTCTAAAAGTAAAATCCACATCCAGAGAAATTAGGAAACAATACAAGAATATATTAGTGGAAAAATATATAAAAATCATAATTAGAAACGCCTCAGGAGGTAACCAGAATTGTATTGAACAACCACAGCAGTTGTAGCGAAAGAGAAAACCAATCTAGAGTACGACCAGAAAACCAGAGGGACGACAGTTCGTGCACCAACCCCTCATTTTATGGTTTCAGAAGGTGCAATCATGGAGTCCCAAGAGGTTGTCCGTTTATCGCACAAGAGAAAAATGAAGCGAAATGACTGACTGTATAGGGGTCAATCAACAAGCATGAAGTGCGTTGTAATACTTTTCTAACGAATTCACTGATTAATGTTGTTAAGTGGTCAGAAAATTCGTCAAACCCGTTTAACTTCCGAAGTTTATAGATCTCCATAGAATAACGGTTGTGATATTCCTAGTCGCAGAAAAGTTTTTAGGCTGGTGTTGTACTTCTCCAGCAGGCCTTCGTTGCGGCCATATATAACTTTGAGAACGATCTACGTAATTTATGATAACGAAAACCTTGCTGAGTAAGTTTACTTGTAATAACTTGATTTCGATAATTGAAATCCTTAACATCGTTACATGCCCTAGCAACACGAATTAGCTGGGAGATAACCTCGTATGATGTAGCACGAGGTTTACGATGTCAAAGTTAAAGTCATCACTCTTATCATAGGGAATCATTTCAAAGCGAGAGATGAAGATCGAGCAAAAGAGAAAAACAATCTAGGGATAGAAATGCTGCTATGTCATTCAGATACAGAGATGTATTATTAAACGCATCAATAATGTCTCTCTGGCTGGCAGATGATAAACTCAACATGAAATATAGTTCATAACAGTATACAAACAAATCTGCGGCAAGTGGCGCACAGTTAGTACCCATAGGAATACCAACAACCTCGCGGTAAACGGTTTTACCGTATCTAATAAAGATGTTATCTAAAAAAAAACAATCCTTGAATGCTACATGTCCTGTTCGAATTGTTTATCTATTTTCCTTAGTTAATGAAAAAATACACATGTTAGCAAAAAAACAGATTCGCGGACCAAATATCGAGGATAAAATTCAAACCACAGACTGGTCACTGAACAATACAGTAGTATAGAGCTTTTTTAAATAGATTTGTTTGCGTCAGTGGACAATCGCAAAGCCTACACATTCTGGTCATGGACAGCTCATCCACAAGCTCTAGCGGTTATTTTGTTGATAACCCCATGGGAGAACATGTTCGGGTATGAATATCCTTCCCTGTGTCCCGTTCTGTAACATTTGTCGCATTACCAATGCCAGTTAATTCTGATTGCTCCTCATTGGCCCTGGAGACAGTATTTCAGTATCTGAAACTACAAAAATCAGGTCGATCTTCTACATCAACTAAAACCGTTCATGTTTCACGCAAAACCAGAAGAAATCAGTCTGACTACATGGTTGTTATCAACAAGTCCTTTAAAACAAGAGGCTTTTCTAGAGACACTGGTAAACTATTCACAGACTTAGAAGTCTGGAACACAAACAAACGTTTCAGTCAAGTGCAAAAGGTATGATCGCTGGAGTCGAGATCCCTAAACAGCATCTCCGACTCAAGTAGCTGATTGTCTGACACGTTTGTTTGGTGATGGTTTGCAATATATGACTAGCGCAGGGTATATATCAATGTTGTCATCTGTATTGCCACCAAAGCAAATATACCGTTTGGTCAACAGCCCTTTATTATTAGGCTGTTAAATAGAATATATATTTCTAGACCACCTAAAGTAAGATTGGTATCTGAATGGGATCTATAACTGGTCTGAAACATGTTTTAAAAAAAACTCCAGCCGAACAATGTTAATAAGAAGCGATGTATTTGACACCACAAACTGTATTTGACAACATAAACTGTATTTGACACCACAAACACAATCGTTACCTTTCCGTTCACTTTTAATATTGACAAGATTTGGAAGATAGGAGAAAAATACAAAAACTTATTTTAGTTTATAAAGAAAAAAATGGAGACTTACCTAGCTATTTGAACGAAATATTTCCTTCAACTATATCCGATTCAAACCCTTATAATTTAAGAAATAACTCCAATTTTGTAACATTATCCAGACGTACAGAATTGTACTCAAGGTCAATTATTCCTTCCGCACTTAAACTATGGAACGAACTTGATATATGTATTCGTGAATCACCTTCACTTTTAACCTTCAAAAGCAAACTGAAACAGCTTTTTAAACATCAATTTGTACCCAAGTTCTTTTTGTACGGCGAAAGATACCTAGCAGTTCAACATGCCCGTTTAAGAAACAATGGCAGTAACTTAAACGCTGATCTATATATTAACCATCTAAGGGATAATCCGAATTGTATTTGTGGAAATGAATTTGAAGATGCAGAGCATTTTATTTTCCGATGTAACCGTTTTAGGAATGAAAGGCATCAGCTTTTTACCAATACTCGAGAATTTCACCCCTTAAGTACACGAAAATTGCTGTTCGGCAATTCAGATGTCTCTATCGATCAAAATCAATTTATTTTTCAAGAATTTCAAAAATATATCAAAAACACTCAACGTTTTCAAATCGAGTAATTTATTAGAAAAGTTTGTTACACGTAGCTGTCGGTGCTTTAATTCGAACAATATGTTGGGCGAATGTAGGGTTTCAATAGAGATGGGCGGCAGGGCAGGATTATCAGGCGGGGGTTCCCCCTCCATTTTTTTTCCCACTTTTTTGTGTTATTTCTTTCTAAAGTTTCTATTATTTTCTTTTTTTCAAATTCACCCATATTACAAATGTTATTATATTTCATTCCGGTATACATAATATATCAATATTGAAGGTATGGAGAGAACTGTAACTAATGTTGTTATAACTTGTAGTTCAATCCATTTGCGTATGTTATATATAAATATGTATTATCATATGATGTTCATTCTCTATAACATAAGTAATAAAATATGTTTAAACTAAACTAATATTGACAACACTACACTGAATTATATGTTCTTCAGAGGTTTAAACTGAAGTGTTTGACATGTCTTGACATTTTAAAAATATATTTAGGATTTGCATCCAATGTTTAGTGTGTTAGTGTGTCATACTTGAACGCAGATCGTAGAATTTAAGAACAGCTTTCACAGAACACGGTCTACCAAAAACACGCGTTAAGACAAACAACAATAACAATGTAAAACATAAGCAAGGCATGTGACATCACAAACACAAGCCTTAGTATTTCATTTCAATTCAATATGTATAAGAAAAGTAAGATAAAATAATTTCTCCCAGACGGGGAATTGAACCCCGGTCTCCCGCGTGACAGGCGGGGATACTTACCACTATACTATCTAGGATGTACAACACTGTGGTTTACTATTGTGGATCAGTAATGTAATGGCTACGTGGAGAATACAATAATTATGTTGAACGCTGAAATCACCATTTTTCCTAAGTTTGATCAAGAATGTTTTGTGAAGAATCAGAATCTCCAATTCAATTCAAGTAAAACAAAACAGTTTCTCCCAGACGTGGAATTGAACCCAGGTCTCCCGCGTGACAGGCGGGGATACTTTCTGTATCATATTAGGCGGCAGTAGTTACTATTAGTGTGTACTATGGGAAGCCATAACCGTCAAAATGTGGATATTTACAAACCATTCAATGACAGGCCATTTAATTCAGCATGAAGTCATTTGATGACGTACATATTAGCTCGATGCGACGTGTAAACTCGGTTCATTCGTTACAAAGTGAATTGATACGGTTCGAAGTGAAATGATACGGTGTAAAATTTCAAACTATACGACGCAAAGTCATTTGATGACGTACATATTGATTCGATGCGACGTGTAAACTCGGTTCATTCGTTACAAAGTGAATTGATATGGTTCAAAGTGAAATGATACGGTATAAACTCGGTTCATTCGTTACAAAGTGAATTGATACGGTTCGAAGTGAAATGATATGGTGTAAAATTTCAAACCATACGACGCAAAGTCAATTGATGACGTACATATTGATTCGATGCGATGCAAACGCAATCCGTTCGACAGAAACTGATTTCATTACGTGCGAAGTGAAACGGTGCGACATCTGGCGGCGATATTTGCCACATCACTTGGATGGTTATTTCCCCTACATAATATATATGATAAATCAAAGTACTAAATGTACTGAGAATGCAAAGTTTGATAGGAAAGACTGTATGGATATTTGCACGATCAAATTTCCATAAATTTTACATAGTTTTAGCCAACTTGGCGATCTTTGGCGACCTACCAACATCTTAGAGGGTCAATCCATTCCAAATATATTGTGATCAATTGTCATTAAACTGTTTCAAATCTAGACTAGAATATTTTTTTATGAAATTGCTGATGGATAGACAGATTTGTGTTTTATGGCCAAACTGTCACTCAAGATGACCTCCATGTCTAAAACTGTCATTTACAGAGTGGCGTGTATTAAGTAGTCTTCCGGGAACAAGATGCACAAGAGGGCCTGTATCACTCTACTGGCTTGAATAGTCTAAGGCCGGAAAACAGTTTTTGTCTCGCCTGTTGCTTTTCCGGCGGCGGCGGCGGCGGCGGCGGCGTCAACATTCAAGTTTTGCGTTTAGGTCATTTTCTCACAAACTGTATGCACTAGACCTTTCAAACTTTGCTTGTAGTTGTATCTTGGGTGGTACATCGCAACGTGACAAAGCAAATGTGGAAGTGACCTTGACCCTCCAAGCAAAGGGCAGATAACTTAATAATATTTAGGTTCAACTTTTGCATTTAGGTCACTTTTTCACAAACTGTATGCACTAGACCTTTAAAACTTTGCTTATATTTGTATCTTGAGTGGTACATCACAACGTGAAAAAGCAAATGTGAAAGTAACCTTGACCCTCCAAGCAAAGGGCAGATAACTTAATTGTTACCTTCAACTTTTGCGTTTAGGTCACTTTTTCACAAACTGTATGCACTAAGACCGTTAAAACTTTGCTTATAGTTGTATCTTGAGTGGTACATTGCAACGTGACAAAGCAAATGTGGATGTGACCTTCACCATCCAAGCAAAGGGAAGATAACTTTATTTGTTACAATTACATCAGAATTTATACACTAGATGTTTTAAACCTAATTTATAGCTTAATCTTTGGAAGAAAACATATTCTATTTTGACATAGTTGTGTCTTGGGTAGTGCATCTTTTTGGATGTATGGATTTCATCTATGACCTTGACCACTGGCACTTGAGCCGCAGATATTATATAAAAAAAACAAAAAGAAACGATATCCCCCTATTACCTATATAACACATGGTAGACATCTTTGATATGACCAACCTCGTTTCGAAGGCTGAATCTTTGTCAAATTACAGAATTGATTCAAATCCTCTACACAGTTCGTTAGGTCTTACTCCCATTTATCACATTAAATTCACAGTTCGTACGAAAACGCACGCTGTGCGGAGAAATTTAAGTAAAATCGCCGATTTCTGCCGTAATAACATTTCCTACCTGACCCGCACTTCCTGCTGTACTAACTTCTCGAATATTTAATTGTTTGTACAACCGAGACTTGATTAGTCTAGATCATCTGCGACGATTGCTTGTTTTCAAGACAAACGTTTGTATTTACAATCAAGCGTCGAAGATGATCAAGACTAATCAAGTACCATTTGTACAAACAAGTTAAATATTCGAGAAGTTGCGAATGGGTCTTTGTAACTGGTGATCCTATTGGGCATTCGGAACTTCTCGATAAAACCGGAAGTGCGGGTCAGGTAGGAAATGTTATTATGGCAGAAATCGGCGATTTTACTTAAATTTCTCCGAACAGCGTGCGTTTTCGTACGAACTGTGAATTTAATGTGATAAATGGGAGTCAGACCTAACGAACTGTGTAGAGGATTTGAATCAATTCTGTAATTTGACAAAGATTCAGCCTTCGAAACGAGGTTGGGGATATCAAAGATGTCTACCATGTGTTATATAGGTAATAGAGGGATATCTTCTTTTTTTTTTCTTTTTTTTTATATAATATATACGGCTCCAGTGCCAGTGACCTTGACCTACTTTCTGGAGCTGATAATCTTTAGCTAAACTGGCCAAGGGCCTTCACTTTTCATCCGATCTTTACAAAACTTTAACATATTGTTAATATCAATGAAAGCTCGCACAAGTTTCAAAACCAGCCAGATCGGACTAGTAACAGCGGAGTTATGGCCGTTGATTTAGTTAAAAAATGCTATATTTTGCCTCGTTAATACGACAGGGCTTTCATTTTTCATCTGATCTTTACCAAACTTTACCAGATGTTTTTTGTCTAAATTTGTTTTAAATAAATAATTTTTTTTTTATTTTTTTTTTTGTTATTTTTTTTTTTTTTTATTTTTTTATTTTTTTTTTTTTTTATATATTTATTGATTTATTGTTTTAAATGTTTTTTGTTGTTGTTTTTTTGTTGTTTTTTAAAAATAAAATTAATATTTTTTTTATTTATTTATTGTATTTCATTATTTTTTTCGGTTCGTTGATTTTTGATGGCCCCTTGACATTTTTACTTTTAAATTTCTTGACGGCTCTACTCCTCCTAAAGCCTTGTTGGATTTCGACGAAACTTGGCAGGAAGCATCGGTAAGATGTCTAGTTGTGCATATCACGCTTTTTTCCAGTTCGCTGATTTATGACGGAGTTATGGCACTGTCACATTTAAATTTCTTGTCGGCGCTACTCCACCTAACTTTCTATAAAATTTGGCAGGAAGCCTCAGTATGATGTCTAGTTGTGCAAATCGCGGTATATCAATGAAATCTCGGAAAAGTTCGAAAACCAGCTAGATCTTGTTAGTAACGACAGGTTATGGCCCTTGATTTGTTGAAAAATGCTATATTGTATTTCCTTTGTTAAATCTGTAGTTATTCATTTTTTATCTGATCTTTACCATATTTGTTTAGAATGTTAATATAACCTCCCTACCCACCACCCCGCCCCATTTTTATAAAATTTCATTCATAGAAGTGGGACAATTTAAAAAATACCCATGCCAGACTAGACACAGCAGACTTATTGCCTATGATTACCAGGTGAGCGATCTAAGGCCATCCTATCCCTGTTGTTTTTGCAATGTTTTTAAAAAAAATACTGATGGGAATTTTATGTCGACAACCCTTGATATAAGAGCCGTTTTAGCCAGTAGAGCATCCACACGCCCTCTTGGGCCTCTTGATTTTAATATAATGGCATTTTACTTTTAAACAAATGCACTTATATGTCATCTCAGCAAACGGGAAACTCCATCGTTTTTAGTTACTAAAATGTTTACAACCTCATTTAAGCATCATTGGCCGTTTTAAGTCCAGCGAGTTAGGCGAGACATGTGAATCCACGGATTTCTTGTTTAAAAAATCAAAGGCTATAACTCTGATGTGTCTAGTCTGATGCAACTGGTTTTGAAATTGTCCAAGTTCAGTGGCGTAACCTAGAAAACGTCTTCTGCAGCAGGGACAAATAACTTAACAAGAGGCACTACCCGTTGATTCAACTTCTCTATGTCTGTCCCACACTTTACTGTAGTATTTACTAAAAAAAATAAAATACAAATTTATTGGTGGAAAGAAGAATTGAAATTGACTATAAGTAAATAGACGGGTATTTTGATAAACAACAACAACAACAAGAAACAGAACAGAAACTAGCTGGACGAAGTAGGTTAAAATGCTGCAGCAATGTTTCAAACGGTGTCCGGTTGGGGCCAGATACAAATCTTGATTTTTATAAAACTCGTGGGGTCCCGTGCATTTTTTCAGTCATTAATAATAATTATAAAAATTGTTCAAAGCAATCACTAACTGTTGATTACATTGAATCAATAATATATTTTAAATTGTTGTAGAATACAAAAACTGGAATCTGAATATGTTATTTCATTATATGCAAGCAGGTTTAAAGTCAAAATGATACTGGGTTTAGTTATCAAGGTGGTAATTTTAAATCTTGATAAAAACTTCAAGATTGCCATGTTCGCAAGATGACCGGTATTGCAAATAAACACCAACATTCTCTACACGTGCATTCGGCCCCACTCGTGTCTCTTGATCAGCATATTTTTGCAAACAGAAATAAGTTGATGACCTACATCATCATCAGATCACTTCTTTTGGTTTCGTGGAAAGTTTTTTGTTTGAACGCACTTTCAATGCTATAATCTACAATTATCAATATGATCGACATGCCAAAGGGCAAAGTCCTCGGTCTATTAATATTTATTGCGACGGAAATTGGGAAGTATACGAGTTATGCGTTATATTGCCTATTAAGTATAGGATAGAGGCTATGAAGAGAAATGTTCACCATGGAGGGAGCGTAGCGACCGACCGCGGTTTAGTGATGTAGATTTCTCTTCATAGACTCTATCCGGCTTAGTGTTTACGATAGGTTTTATCGATAGTCTCTATATAGGTCACACTCTAAACCATGAAGAGCGCTGGTAGTAAAATCTTCATGAATAAATGATGGATTTGAAATTCTGAGCCATATGATTGGTTTGCAAAGTAGAGTAAACACTAATGCTGCCTTGTTTATTAGAGAATATAGCCTGCGGAATTTCTTTATTACCACTGTCCCATTTTATTGGGATGACCGTAGGGTGAGAGTAAGGTGTGGTGGACCATAGAAGCTGGCTTAAACCCCCAACGGCCTTTTTACCACTTACCGTTTCAAGGCGGTAGCCCTATTGTCAACCCGAGTGTATGTGCGTGTGTGTGTGTGTGTGTGTGTGTGTATGTGTGTGCGTGCGTGCGTGCGTGCGTGCGTGCGTGCGTGCGTGCGTGCGTGTGTGTGTGTGTGATATCACATGCCTTGCATCTTATTAACATTGTAATTGTTGCTTGTTTTAATGCGTCTCCGTGGCCAAGTGGTTCACGACGTTTCGTTGTAAACCTTCTCGCCTCTCACCGCTGCGGGTTTGAATCCCACTGGGACCTCGACTAGTAAGTGAGGAAGTGTCGATTCTTACGGATGGCGGGAGGTTTACAGTACTGGTTCTACCCAGGAAAAATGGGTGGTCTGTCTCCCTCACAAAAACTCGACCGTCACATATAACCTGGCATGTGTTGAAAATGACGTAAAACATCATACAACTTGTTTTAATGCGTGTTTGGTTGACTGTGTTCTTTGAAAGCTACCTGTTCGACTTTTATACCTACTGTTCTTGATATAATTCATGGTAACCAAAATATTGAACTGAATAGGTACTTCCAGCGTTCATTCTTCACGCAGTCATAATAGTACTTATCTTGCATACCGGATAACTCATCCCAGGGTCGAGATAAAATTCACACGCGCACAAACATCCGGTATGCAGGAAAACTTGCGAAACGTTAATAGCTGGCGACGTCAACGCACAACATGTCTCTGGTATGCAAGAAAAAGAATCTATCATGGGTATTCGGTTCAGATAGGGAATTCTAACCCTCGGTATAAGTGTTTTAATCGGAACCTGTATCTGAACCGGATACCCATGAACGATTCTTATATTCTTGTATACCGGGTATGGTTATCTATACCGGATATGGTTGTCCGCGTTTTATATGGGTGATGGAAAGCCTGTTCTTGCATACCGGATATGGTTATCCGCGTTTTACATGGGCGATGGAAATCCTGTTCTTTATATATTTATATTAATTTTTAATTACTACTTCATTTCTTCATCTTTCGTCAGTTTTTGCGCACAATATGACCTATTTATATGTCGGCGTGCCGTAAAACAACATTAATTAATTAATTAATTAATCACCATAAATTAATTAATTAATTCATTCATTCATTCATTTATTCATTCATTCATTCATTCATTCATTCATTCATTCATTCATTCATTCATTCATTCATTCATTCATTCATTCATTCATTCATTCAATTCATTCATTCATTCATTCATTCATTCATTCATTCATGCATTCATTCATTCATTTATTCTTTCTTGTATACCGGCTATGGTCATCCGCGTTTTACATGGGTGATGGAGAGCCTGTTCTTGCATACCGGATATGGTTATCCGAGTTTTACATGGGTGATGGAAAGTCTGTTCTTGCATACCGGATATGGTTATCCGCGTTTTACATGGGTGATGGAAAGCCTGTTCTTGCACACCGGATATGGTTATCCGCGTTTACATGGGTGATGGAAAGCCTGTTCTTGCAAACCGGATATGGTTATCCGCGTTTTACATGTGTGATGGAAAATCTGTTCTTGTTTACCGGATATGGTTATCCGCATTTTACATGGGTGATGAAAGCCTGTTCTTGTATACCGGATATGGTTATCCGCATTTTACATGGGTGATGGAAAGCCTGTTCTTGCATACCGGATATGGTTATCCGCATTTTACATGGGTGATGGAAAGCTTGTTCTTGTTTATCGGATATGGTTATCCGCGTTTTACATGGGTGATGAAAGCCTGTTCTTGTTTACTGGATATGGTTATCCGCGTTTTACATGTGTGATGGAAAGCCTGTTCTTGTGTACTGGATATGGTTATCCGTGTTTTACATGGGTGATGAAAGCCTGTTCTTGTTTAATGGATATGGTCATCCGCGTTTTACATGGGTGATGGAAAGCCTGTTCTTGTTTACTGGATATGGTTATCCGCGTTTTACATGGGTGATGAAAGCCTGTTCTTGTTTACCGGATATGGTTATTCCGCGTATTACATGAGTGATGGAAAGCCTGTTCTTGCATACCGGATATGGTTATCCGCGTTTTACATGGGTGATGAAAGCCTGTTCTTGTTTACTGGATATGGTTATCCGCGTTTTACATGGGTGATGGAAAGCCTGTTCTTGCACACCGGATATGGTTTTCCGCGTTTTACATGGGTGATGCATGGAAAGCCTGTTCTTGCACACCGGATATGGTTATCCGTGTTTTACATGGGTGATGGAAAGCCTGTTCTTGCATACCGGATATGGTTATCCGCATTTTACATGGGTGATGGAAAGCCTGTTCTTGCACACCGGATATGGTTATCCGCGTTTTACATGGGTGATGAAAGCCTGTTCTTGTTTACTGGATATGGTTATCCGCGTTTTACATGGGTGATGAAAGCCTATTCTTGTTTACTGGATATGGTTATTTATCCGCATTTTACATGGGTGATGAAAGCCTGTTATTATTTACCGGATATGGTTATCCACATTTTACATGGATGATGAAAGCCTATTCTTGTAAACCGGATATGGTTATCCGCGTTTTACATGGATGATGGAAAGCCTGGTCTTGCACACCAGATATGGTTATCCGCGTTTTACATGTGTGATGGAAAATCTGTTCTTGCATACCGGATATGGTTATCCGCGTTTTACATGGGTGATGGAAAGCCTGTTCTTGCATACCGGATATGGTTATCCGCGTTTTACATGGGTGATGGAAAGCCTGTTCTTGTTTACCGGATATGGTTATCCGCATTTTACATGGGTGATGAAAACCTGTTCTTGTTTACTGGATATGGTTATCCGCGTTTTGCATGTGTGATGGAAAGCCTGTTCTTGTTTACTGGATATGGTTATCCGCGTTTTACATGTGTGATGGAAAGCCTGTTCTTGTTTACTGGATATGGTTATCCGCGTTTTACATGGGTGATGGAAAGCCTGTTCTTGTATACCGATATGGTTATCCGCGTTTTACATGGGTGATGGAAAGCCTGTTCTTGCATACCGGATATAGTTATCCACATTTTACATGGGTGATGCAAAGCCTGATTTTACACATGGGGGAAGATAAAAGTGACAAAAGGTCACGTGTTGATTTCAACAATGATAATTGCTTGGAGGATCTTTGTCGGATACCCATGACAGATTCTTATAATCTTACACATGGGGGAAGATAAATGTCGCGCGCTGATATCAACAATGACATTGTGTAAATAAACATGAAAACGTGAGCAGTTGGCGACGTCAATGAGCAGAATGTAAATAATATGCAAAAAAAAAGAATCAATGATGGGTATCCGGTTCAGATAGTGAAATTCCAACACTCAGTATAACGGCATCGGTTCCGATCAAAACAATTATACCTCAAGTTGGAATTCCAGATACCCATGTCAGATTTTTATAATACACAATAGTTAACCAGCGTGCTTAACGTCATAGTATTGTGGTAAGTATCTCCGCCTGTCACGTGGGAGACCGGGGCTCAATTCCCCGTCTGGGAGAAACCATTTTGTTTTACTTTTCATTGACATATTTAATTGAATTGGAAATCCTGAGGAAAACACGGTATTTTCTCTTTACAGCATATTCACGATCAAAAGAAGGGTAGAACATGGAACTAAATAAGCAATATCATAATAAAAAGCGTCCTAAGAAACGTGTAAGTTTATGCTCCAAGCAGTCATATCAATCCTGACTCAGCTTGATTAATGTCCTAGATAGTATAGTGGCAAGTACCCCGGACTGTCACGTCGGAGAACGGGGTTCTGTTCCCCGTCCGGGAGAAACTATTTTGTTCATCTTCCTATACATTAAACATCGTAATAGAAATATTAAGACTTCCTTTGCTTTTCTTAGACATATCGACGTTAAATGGAAATCCTGACAAAAACATTACTGTGTTTTTATTTACAGCTTAGCAAATTCTTCAATAAATACCGGACAACAAAACATCGAACTAAAGAAGTCATTTCAGCGTCCAAAAACCTATTACACCACCATCAGGTCCGTCGATGTCGACAAGGTCAGGCCCGCCAGGACTACTGATACAGAAACATAAAGAGTGATTGCTGTCCTAGTTGTCAACCAAAACCATTTGTTAAACAATTAAGTGAGGACTCTTACTAATGAACACTGACAGTTTCTTCAATAAGCTTCTGTTTTCTGTTGTCATAAATACTGAAAATTTGATCCCTTGGAAGCAACAAACACAAATAAGAGATAAAAGTAGAATACTCGGTTTTATTGAGTCTGTTCTGTTCATGAGAGGTAATTTAATGAGCAACTCCTCTCATGCCTCCTAGTACCGGCTTAAGCGATATTCTACTTTAAAGTTCAGTACATTTTGGTATGTTTGGCCATTTCCAAATATATTTGTTAACATATTATTTTTTAAAATCATGATATAGTGGACACTCCAATACAAAGTGAAACTCGTCTTGTAGTGTATTACAAAGCTGCCATTTTCTTTCGGATCTTGGCGTTTTAAGATATGTAATGGCTTCGAATTTTAGTTGACACAATTGGCAGTAAGAAGCTTACTGCTTTCACATAGATTTTATTCGATTTAACGCCAGTTACTGCTGAAATTTCTGGCCTATAATATATGCGGTATTCTACAAGGCTGACACTTACAATAACGTCACCTACTATATGATTAATTTAATGTTTATGTAGTTTACTGGAGTGTACACTTTTGACGGAAATGCAGGTTTGCAAACATCATTATTGCTTTGTGTCCATGTAAAGGACTTGGAGGGAATTATCAGTGTGACACAGTGTTATCGTCGCACATACACCACACGCTATGGCATCAATCACCACGCATGTAGTTGTCTTTGTTGAACGTTTGAGTGATGACATATAGCGCATTTCAAATTCCTTCTAATAAAATTCATCAGATAAAAAAAAGAGATACAGACGTGTAAATGTCATATACAAGTAAAAGGCACAGGCAATGTCACCAGCAATATGGAAAACATGCCCTATTGATATACACATATCAGACGACCTCTGTTGCTAAACTAATTTAAAGCAGTTTCAATATATTTAGATAACAGATATTTAGAATTGTGTATGGGAAAATTGGCTGTTAGAAGCTGAGCAATAGTTGTTATTCAGTTTGAAGTATGATGCGAGAAACGACCTTCCTGGGCTATACTACTCATAGATGCGGTATTCCACAAGGTTGCTAACACAAAGGTCGGTATAAAAGTCGAATAGGAACTACAGCTTTCACAGAACACAGTCAACCAAAACCACGTATTAAAACAAGCAACAATACAAGGAAGTAAAGCATCTGACATAACAAACACAAACGGGGACAATAAGGGTACCACCTTGGAACGGTCACTGGCAGAGAAAGACGTCTTCCACTATATTATGATTAATGTAGTTAAGTTGAGTGTACACTGTTGACGGATATTCGGCTGGAAAATCGTTAGAAACTTAAGATTACATATGACCAGCTAGATCACACTAAGTACAATACGCTTTTTTTCGGGATCACAAATGTATACTGGGCGAAAAAGAAAACGCAACTCGGGAATTTGTACAATATGCTGCTGTTAATCGAATGGTACAGGGCTACGTTAGACCTTTCTTTTCGGAAAAAAGACTAAAACAACACATAACACAGGAGATAGTATTCCTTCAAAGTTTTATTATTGACAGAGTTATTTTTACAAAACATCTTCCGATTTCTTTGGAATAGTATGTGGAATAAAGTATGCAGTATATACAATATATAGGGGAAATTCCCAAGTTGCGTTTCTTTTTCGATTCAGTATATATAATATATGCAATATGAGAATATAGATGAGTCCGGAAGTGCGCTTTTCAATGTAAACATTCTAAACAAGAATGCTGTTACAATTTCACAGTATATTTTCGCTTCGGTGGATAGTTGTGCGACGCTTGCGACAGCGACAGTTTGTCAGTTTTGTAGTATAATTATTGACTTATAGTATTGTTTATGGCATCAAAGGTTGTTTTGGCACCGTCTTTATCTCCCGGAGGTTCTAAATTACACAACAATATATTGATGAGCCGTTAAACAACCCAAGCATATACCGGTTCGTCGTGATAATGTTACTTGTGATATGCAGGTTTCATAACCGCTGCTCCCAACTAAATTCCATTTTGTTTATTTCGCTTTTCACCATGCGCCGCTGGACATGGGGGAGTAAAATCTCGAGATGGGCGTAGCCCATCGAGGTGTTTAAATTAAACAACGAGATGAAACCATACTCTATTTATTTTTGCAGCATGTCCATTTCAGCTTCCTGCCATACTCTAACTTGTTATTCTAACTGTTATTCTAACTGTTGTTCTGATAGGTCTTATTGATTTACACCTGTGCTATTACAAAGAAAATTTACAGTGACCATGCTATAAAAAACCCATAAAATCGTCTGCTTTGAAGAATTAATTGCTATGATTTGACTAGTGTGAATAGTAAGCTTGTATACTACTCTTAAATTAGCTATGACGTTACATATCGTGTGCTTTATCTGATGTTTACGAATGACAGACACATGCGTCACTAGACCATGTTCGTGCATGGAACGAATTACAGTTAACATCTGTGTTCGTTTAAGGAAAACTAAAAGAAAATGAAAGTACAGTTTCAGGGAAAACGCGATGGTCACGTGATTCTAAAACTATATAATTAGGAAGGCGCGCGCAAGTTTCGTATCACTTTTACGGAGTTTAATTGTGTAAAACGTTTTAAATTTTATCAGTTTTCTGGATAAAACAGTAAGTCATCCTACATATTATAATATTTTATGTAAAGACAAATACGTTTGTTGATTTAGATGTTCATTACTATCATATTATATAATATTAATATAATTTCTTACTGCGATGCTGTTATAGCTTTTATTTTTTTGTGGAATGTCCATTTTTCCGTTTTCATTTTATTTCAAAAAGGAATACATACGATACGCCTTTAACTTACAAAAAACAACAACAGTTAGTTGTCATAGAGAATTCAAACATAATTATTAACAGTATCCTTACTTTTATCCGTCCCCGTCTGACGTCCGCCCACCCCAGGGCATTGTATCCGATGCAATAGCATTTCCTTTACTTTTACATTACAGTCTACCTGATACTGTGACGTTTTTATTTCGTGGAATGTTTTTTTACTTCCTTCCAGCTGAAAATTAAAATCATTAAAAACATTAAAGTATAATAGCACAAACTGTTTGTCTAGCTCTCATCACATTTATTATGTTAGGAACTACATTCCAATTGATTTAACTGTATTAAATTGATGCAAGAGATACATTTAAGTTGACGACAATTTCACTTGTTCTATAAAATACTGAATAGTTTGGTAGACGTCTTTTTCCAGTTTGCAAAATATACATACTTCATGTAGATGAGCACAATTAGATACAAAATGTAATCAATATCAGATCAGCATTGTGTGCCATGAATAGTGATAACTGCGAACTGGCATCTAACTTTACAGTCATGTGAAATCAGTCTCAATTCCATAAAAAATATAAAATAAACAACAACCAAAAAAAAGACGCACGCACAAAACTCCCCATAAAAACAAAAAAAAACACCATCTAGTAGTTGTTATGTTAATCACTTAACATCTGCATTAATAAGTTTCTTTCGAATTATTACAAATAATTACAAATCATTTCCGTTTCAGATATTCCAAATTTATATAATCTTGCATTTCTGCAAATAACTCGATGAATAATTTTAAGTTGTAATGATTGAAGATATGAATCGTCTGGTTATAATGCATTTTAATCTAATCTTATACTTAAAATGATTATGTAAAATGAATTCTAATCTAATCTAATACTTTAAATGATTATGTAAAAAAATACACTGACATTTTAAAAGGTATAATATCTTGGAGAAACAGAAAAATAGAAATATCTTATAAAAATACTAGTTCTTTTAAACAAGTTATTGCAAATGTTAAAAGGAATATCTGGTCAAACTAAATACATGCATACACCAATAACTGTGACTGCACATCCAACGATAAATGTATAGTTTCGTATTTGACAGAAGTGTATAGTTCCTTTATAATATATTTCTATTTGTCTGTTTCTCCAATATATACTTTTTAAAATGTCAGTGTACTTTTACATAATCATTGAATCAGAAGCCGTTTATTTCCGCGAACTCTAATAATAGCAGTCTGACCCTTTGACCGATTGACGGCGTGGCAAGTACACTCCCAGACAAATCTGTTAACGCTAGTGTGTAACACGTCTTCGGAATTAGTTTTTATATAAACAAAATTTAAACGCTTAACAAAGTTCATTTCATACATATACACTGTTACTGTGTTATACCAACACTGGCATGGGCGCATAAAGCGCACGTGTATAGTATTAATGGTTTATGTTTTTGCTTTTAATTTTTTCCCCGCAAAATGTATGTGTTTGTTTTTGTAACTTTATGTATGTATGTATGTATCCTGAAGAAGGCGATAAATGCCGAAAGCGCTCGATATAAATTTGTTGGTTTAAGCACTGTTTGGTTGATAATTTTTCTCACATTTATCTGTTTAAATACCTATCTTCCCAGAATCCTCCTTGATCCAGTGCTCCAGAAAGGCTCTTGTAAGAGTATATATGTTGATATAATTACTCTGTATGTATACTATTGGCAAAAACTTATGTTTAAATAAAAGAACTGTTAATCGTTTTGAAAAACTAAATGATCAAGAAATATGACTATTTTTAGGTTGATTAGCTTCTTCAATTTGACAAAACCAAGCAAATAGTTTCTATAGACATTGTATGGATTATATTAAAAATACAAGTATTTGAAACTTTCCTTTAATATAAAAAGGGAAAAGAGTTTCAAGGCTAACAGTTGGGTAAGAGAAAGGCAAATAAAAGGTAGTAACACATAGATAACACAAACAGTTGATATTTCAAATAACTATGTAATTATATGGTATTATAAAAATAAATCAAATCAACAAACGTATGCAGCTATGCATGATACTATTTTCAAAATATTTAGAAATTTAGACTGCAATACGCGTATGAATGCGAAATTCAAAAAGCAAATCTTTACGCCTTATTTATCAATCAGCAACGGGATAAACACTGTTGGTGTTGAGATAAGGGTAATGCGGATTGGAACCTGATAAAAGTAAATGGGATGTATGCATAAGATACAATGCCCACGAGGTAGGTTGTCGTCAAACGGGTTGGAGACGGATATGCATGCACTGTATGGAAATGTTTTCAAGTAACATATTACTGATATGTAAATGATTGAAACGGGCGCCAATTTTAAAATAAAAGATTGCCGTCTATCCATTTTTTTATGTCTGGACTTGTTGATATCTATGTGCAGGTTAGTAAACAATCTCAAGGTTGTCGACTTCGTCAAACGTCCGCGTGAGTTGGAGGGAGTGTGCAATATAAACGCTTTACGATTTTCTGAAAATGTGTGACCTACTTTTGAATACGTAATCTTAAGGTTAAAATATGGCGGACATCGTTCGTTGTAATTGAAATAATTTGATTAGAAGTATTAACTTGCATACCCCATCCAACCCCTTCTCCAAGAAGCGAAACGGGTTGGCTGGGGTATGAAATAAAACCTTAATTTCGTCTTAAAAAGTGTGTATATTGTACAATTAAAACATTTAATAGATAATTTTAAACAGGTTATCGCATTTTTATCAGTAAAAACAATTTTAAACATGTTTTATTGTCGAAACATCCGTTATAAAATCCTGCTAATTAAAAATAAGCTTTCCCATCGCTTAATGGAATTAAGGCGTGACCACGTAATGCTTACTAGCAAGGATATTTTATCAGGCACGCGCTTCTTCATGCGCTCACATGTGGTGATAACTTAAACTGCGTTCTTGCTGACGAAAATTTTGTAAACAAGAATACTCTTTTTAAACACGCGATTAGCTTTAATACAAGTTGAATACAAGAATACAATTGTATGTATAAATACAATTGTATGTATAAACAAATTGAATATTAAAATGATTATGATTATTTCTTACAGAAATAAATAATAAAAGTAGGTATAAAAACCGAACAGGAAATGCAGCATTCACAGAACAGTCAACCAAAACAGGCATACAAAACAAACAACAGAGTTGCAAAAAGGGCGCCATGGGTTGAAACTAGGTTCTAGGATGCACCTCAATTCACTCTGACCCTATTATCTACCGAATAAAACGGAACACTGTAAATAAAGATTACCCCACCTGCTATATCCTCCAGTTAGGCAGCATTAATAGGCGTTCTATGTATAAGACAAATATGATCATGTATATACAATAAACAAAAGTCCAGAAAGCCACAAAGCAAATACTCATTGACTTTGCATAAGCCAGGGCAGCAAGAGAATAAACCATTTAGGGCACGACAAGACAATATTGAAGACAAACATCAAACATAACCGTCCTTTCAGGGTTTAGGATTTAGGTAGACGTCATCATGGGGTCTGCACTATTGTCCGGTCATCGCACAATCAAAGATGAAAGCATAGCGGCGGACTGTGAATAAACCACTAAACATCCAGCGCGATGCAAAATGATAGGTTCATATCCTATTTTGATATACTTTTCAACAAGTTTAATAAAAACTAATAATATAAAAGTGATAATGACCAAGGGCTTTACGAAGTTTGAGATTTCAGGTTGGGATAGTCCTTTTCGCAGAAGAGTTGTTACGTTAATACAGTTTGCAAAGTTTACATCAAAGTTTATTGTTACGACAGCCTTGATGCAGTAGCTTTTCAGTTATACAACGTTTTTGAATATTAAAGTCCTCAACTCGACTCTAAACTCTGGCTAATAAGCTAAGAAACATAAACCCCACTAGAAGTTGCTTGGGGCATTATCCGCCACAAAGATGGGGGATAATTAACACTATCAACTTTAAAATCATCGCTCTTGACATAGATTTTGCTAATTATTTCTCCATTTTCAATAAAGAGGTGTAAATCGAGAAAACATTTGAGATGAAAGATAGATGGTCTATCAAACAAAATATAAAAATATTGAACTACAATAAATTATATTGAACACAACCTTTGTCATCAGGTGTTATCAACAGAACTGAAGAAACGAGAATATCAGAAATATAGTTTAGCTATGTCGCAATCCATGCTAATTAATATTACATCTCGCCGTCAATACTCAAGTTATTAATAATAAAGCTCGACATCATTACTAATTAACTGTTTTAGTCTGAAACGAGTCGTCACAGTTCTTACTGTTTGGTTTCAATCGTAACCTCGCCGCACATACATACTCATATAGCTCATTCGCAACATCTCGTACACTGCTTTGCAGTATTACTCGAATGTAATACGCAGGTTTCCATATTGGTTACGTCATCGCGCCTTAGATTCCCGCAAAAACAAATTTGCATTCAAAATCAAAGTTATCATCCAAATGTTGCAATGTAATTCTGCCGATGGCTCCATCAATAGTTTATTTACATGAAAGCACCTTCATCTGCATTGTAAAAAATAAACACTCAACGCAAATTATACATCAACACGTGCGGCCAGCGGCTATATTGTTTAAATAGCAACAGTGCACTATTTTCTGTGCCGTTGTCTCCGGCTAACAGAATGTCAAGATTTTGAACATACCGAAGCGCCGTGATACACACGAGGCGGGATCCCGAAGAATGACGGGAATGACCGAGCGTTCACGATTGTCATAGAGCTGTGTGGCAGTATTCTCATTGCAGGAAATGTCAGGTGGAGTCCACATGTGTTTTGTCCCCTGATTACTATGCCAGTTTTTCTATGCATAATGCGTGCCTGCGGCGTCAAACCCTTCGTTTCCGCTCAGTAACCTTATTTGGAATGTGATATTGGGATGAAACTTGCAGGTTAGGTAGCTTATATGTGGAAAGGAAGGTTGGGATTGCATTTGGGGTCATGGGGGTCAACGTCAAGATCACTGTTACTAAAATAGAAAAACGGTTTCCGCTAAATAACGCTAGTTGTGAATGAGATAATAGAACGAAAATTGCTGTATAGTTACCTTATATAGAAAGGAAGCTTGGGATTTCATTTGGGGGGAATAGAAAACAATAGGTTTCAGCTCAATATCTTAAGTAAGGAATGAGGTTTTAGACCGAAACTTTCTATTTAGGTAGCTAATATAAAAATCAAGTTTGGGATTGCAATTGAGTCACCGGGATCAAGGTCAATGTCATTGTCCGCTAAATAACTTTAGTTTGGAATGAGATATTGGAAGGAAACTTGCTGTACCTTACTTGGGATTGCATTTGGGGTCGCTGGAATCAAGTCAAGGTCATTGTAACTAAAAATAATAAAATGGTTTCCGCTCAATAACTTAAGTAAGGAATGAGACTTGCTGTGTAGGTAGCCTGTATCAAAAGGAAGTTTGGGATTGCATTTGTGGTCACTCAGGTCAAGGTCAAGGTTACTGTTAATACAAATAGAAAAAAAGGTTTTCGCTCAATAACTTTAGTTGGGAATGAGATATTGGAACGAAACTTGTATTTTGTTACTTAATTGTCCTCGTACCGGTACTGTAATTGCATTTCAAATGGAAAACCTGGTTTTCGTGGAATTTCCACGTTTCTTGTTTTGGCTGACTGTGGTCATTGAATGCTACACGTCCTGTTCGACTTTTATATCTACTTTTAACATACAAATATTATCATTTCAACAAATAAAGTTGGATTAAAATCAACATTGGGAAGACTTTAAAACATCTAATAAGGTTGTGTCTCAACATATCTTCTAAAGCCTATGGAATAGTGTGTTTGACTCGTTCTCAAAACATTTGATAACATAACCAGATCCATCCAAAATGTTCAAGTAAACGGGAACGACGAATTTGTTTGTTAGAGAAAATAACCTGGCGGGGGTATCTTTATTTACACTGTCCCGTTTTATTGGGATGACAATAGGGTAAGGGTGAGGTTTGGTGCACCCTAGAACCTGGTTTAAACACCCAGCGGCATTTTATGCCCCAGACCGTTCCAAGGCGGTAGCCCTGTTGTCAACCCTTTTATGTTTGTGATGTCATACCTTGCCTTTCTTTCATCTTTGTAGTTATCGTTTGTTTCTATGCGTGTTTGTGGATGACTGTGGTCCTATAATGCTGCGTTTCCTGTTCGACTTTTATATCCACTGTTTCCTTTCTTTCTTTCATTTTTCTTCTTTTTTTGTGTAGAGTTTACAACAAAAGTGTCGTTACTTCAGATGGCTCATAACGTCGATTATTTATTTATTGACGATAAGGATTTTGTACAAACTACTGACTGTCTTGTATGTATTTCTAGAAGAGTCGGAACATGTCTAGTCAACAGACGTCAGGAGGCGACGGTTACAAGGGTACGGCGGACAAGGCAGACCTGGATAACCATGGTGAACAGTGCAACCCAAACAACCTAGAATACAAGTATGTTCATGTTGATTGCTTCAGTTTACGTCATCATAAAGCAAAGCTGCGGACAACATAATACATTCAAACTTCATTCAACTTCATCATAAAGTCCAAGGTTACGTTTGGAAATACAAAACATAAACACCAATAATCATAAAAAATGTAATGTGTTGGTTCCATGTATATCGTTTGCACATAAATATTTCAAATATTTATGTTACAAAAATACAAACATATCTACAACTTTTACAAAATGTATTATGGTTGTTATAAACATATATTTAATTACATTGCTTTGTTTACAGGAGTCATAGTTCGAGCTACTCAGGGACAGCAGACAAAGCAGATCTTGACAACCATGCGAACCAGCTTAACCCGAACAACCAAAGATATGTATCACCAAAGAAATAATGACATCATGATAATGGACAATAGATTATCAATGAGTGTTCATGTCTGAAATGAAGTTTGGTATAAGCCTGACGAGGATTTGTTTCAAATAAAAGTTATAAACAATGTTGTTGTTTTATTTTAAAGAAGTTTTCTATGTATATTAGTCATACGACTATTGAGAAACCCTCTATAAAATAATTTAATATTATTCTTATAATTAATATTAATGATTGAACAGATTGCAGCTATGTAGAACAAGAGGCCCAAGAGGGCCTGTGGACGCTCTACTGGCTAACATGGCTCTTATAACATCAATGAAGCGAGTGACTGCAATTTACGTTTTTTTTTAAAGATTTGGGGAAAATACAGCATTTTTAACTAAATCAAGGGCCATAACTAAAGAATCGGGTAAAGTCTGGTAAAGATCAGATAAAAAATGAAGGCCCTACCATATTAACGAGGCAAAATATAGCAATTTTAACTTTTTAACTAAACAAGAGCCATAACTACTCTGTTACTGGTCCGATCTGACTGGTTTTCGAACTTGGTTAAATTTGACCTAGTTTTAGACATGTCTGCCATCTTGGATGACTGGCGGCCGCGAAAAACAAAAATCTGAGAGGGACTATTCCAAATATCATGGTGATTAAGTTTCATGAAAATCCTTCAAGCGGTTTCAGAGAAAATCGGTTTCAGAGAAAATGTCATTTTCAACCTTTTCCTATATAACTCTATGTAAACTTTGGGTCCCTGTGGCGGCCATTTTGATTATTCGACGATTACGAAAACCACAAACTTTCCTTAAATTTTAGCCATGGTGGCCATCTTGGATGACTGGCAGCCGCAAAAAACACAAATCTGAGAGGAACTATCCCAAAGATCATTGTGATTTAAGTTTCATCAAAATCCTTCAAGCGGTTTCAGAGAAGATGTCATTTTTAATGTTTTCCTATATAACTTTATGTAAACTTTGGGTCCCTGTGGCGGCCATTTTGATTATTCGACGATTACGAAAACCACAAACTTGATAGAGGCCAACCCAAGGAACATGTTTATGATATTTCACAAGAATGGAATAAGTGGTGTCGGAGGAGATGTCGTCTGAAATTTCCTTAAATTTGACCTTATTTTAGCCATGGTGGCCATCTTGGATGACTGGCGGCCGCGAAAAACATAAATCTGAGGGGTACTATCCTAAAGATCATTGTAATAAAGTTTCATCAACATCCAAGCGGTTTCAACAAAGATGTCATTTTTAGCCTTTTCCTATATAACTCTATGTAAACTTTGGGTCGCTGTGACGGCCATTTTGATTATTCGACGATAACGAAAAACACAAACTTGATAGAGGCCAATAAAAGCAACATATTTATGGTATTTCATAATAATGGAATAAGTGGTTTCGGAGGAGATGTCGTTTGAAATTTCCTTAAATTTGACCTAATTTTAGCCATGGTGGCCATCTTGGATGACTGGTGGCCATGAAAAACACAAATCTGAGAGGGGCTCTCCCAAGTAACATTGTGATGAAGTTTTATCAAAATCCTTCAAGCGGTTTTAGAGGAGATGTCGATTTTATAAAATTGCTAACAGACAGACGGACAGACGGATGACGGACGAAAAGTGATCGCATAAGCTCGCCTGGCCTTTGGCCAGTAGAGCTATAACTAACGGGACGTCGTGAGATTTTAACAAATAAAGATTTATTCCTGTCACATGTTTTATAACCTCTCGAATGATTAATGCCACTCTGAATATCTGGCTCAGTCTATATATAAATGTCGAACAGGAAATGTAGCATTCAAGGACCACAGTCAACCAGAGACACGCACCAAAACAAACAAAAAATAAAATGATAAATAAAAGGCAAGTGATATGACATCAAAAACGTATAAAAGTTGACAATTGGGCTAACGACTTAAACAGTCAGTGGCAAACAAAGCCTGTTGGCGGTTTAAACCAGGTTCTATGCCTACCTGTTTTGTAGACGTGATGGCTTAGGTATGTAACGTGTACCGAGCGGTCTTGTACGATTGAGCCGCAAATGCAATGCGATTGTTCCCAATTACAGATTGAGCTACTTGTTCTAATACAATGATTATTAACAAACAACGAATCAACCAATATAATTAACAGAATGAGCAACTATGATTATACAATGATTGTGTTAAATTGCTGTATATTGAACAATGTGGCAAATAGCCTTACTAGTCTTCACTGCTGAGAATATGGGGCTCACTCTATTCGGGCTACCTCCCAAGGCTGTCCACAGTTACAACTAGAAGGTTCTTACCAACTGCTCTTTCTACTGCAATCAGAATCACTTCCAAAATCGTCTGGCTTATTCAGCTTTCTGAGCAACAACCAACCTGTATAACTGGCTGCAACGCCTTATTTACAGTACTGAGCCATCCCTGTTCTGATTGGTCGGTTAATTTGATTCGATAAAATCGGGATTGGTCAATGTATTTGATTGGTTCGATTTCAATCCGTTTTGTTAAACAAGAAAGTAACCGGAAGTTATAATATACGTAAGTAAAATAGTCTCGGCCAGCTAGACCGTATCATGGATATGTCTTACTTGCAGATATCGGTCTGGGCAGATTAGGCCAATTAAAGCGCCCACTAGCGATTAGCACAATTTATCCGCGCGTTTTTTTTTCACGCGTATAAAGTCGATGTTTGCTTGACGTCATGTTGTAAATAGACGTACAACGTCAATTGTTGGTGCATCAGTTAACTTTTTTAACGTCAATTGCTGCTTCTCATAAGTTAAAAATAAGAAATTATTATTAAATTAACTTAAAAAGATCTATTTTGAAAGGCTCGTTGAATCTCTCAAAATCTCTCCAAAACCGCCCAAAACGAGAAGGCGATTTTAAACGTCCTATTTCCCCAGGCCCTGGTTCTAAATCCGTGTAGCATAGCGTAACGAAGAAATCAGAAGCGAGCCGGGTGACCGAGGCTAGTAAGTAAAACTTTTCGCACGAACAGGGATAATTAAATAGACGAATACAAAATCGTCACAGGTACATATCCGAAACTAATTGAACAGAATAGGAATGTTTATCATATATAAATGGATATGGTAGAACAGGGAACGTTTTCTTATTGTTATAAAAATTCAACACCAGTCTCTAAAGATTCAGTTTCCATTAACTTGAATGGTAAAACATTCATTAGTTATTTTCTGTTGTATACGTTACGCACTAATGTTTCAAGAATATTCACCCATTGCATCTTATACCGCTGTCTAACAAACACACCAAACACAATGTTTGCATACTTTGATATCATACAATATTAAAATATTTAGCTCATTGAGGGGATCCTTAATTTAAAATCATTTTTTACATGTAAATTTGATAACAAATGATATCCTAACAATTTAGAAAAAGGATCACCGAAATAAAAACATATGTTCCTTGTTTTGTTTGTCAACGCATTTAAGTACAGTGAAACCATTACACTGAATAGCATCATTCTGGTGACTACTCCTGGGCTGATATGCGTCATTTGTGGTAATGGTCCGGTGTTATACATATTTAATGAAGTAGGAGTTCAACTGTTGAAAGAGTAGTTGTGTTTAATTAGTAATACATATATACAAGCCATGTTAGTTAAGTTTTTATGAAATTGTTGCATGTACAGAAACTGAATTTGCTTTAACTGAACGATCATTCTCTGTATTAAAATGAAGGATGTCATTTGGCAAATATATCATTTCTGGCGAATTTGGTGCAATGCAACAATATTTTCTTGTATACAAATGAATAACAACGCCATATATTTTCGAACATTAATGCAAGTTATTTATCTGAACTTATTCCCGAATCATAGATATTCCAAGATAAAACCATTGGTTTGTCTCACGTGCTAAATACATCCACTGATTTGCTTCTGGTGTAAGATAAAACATTTGGTTTGGAAGAGGTTTTCTATATATTTGAAGGTCTACTTTTGGCTTTATCTGTTCTCTTCTTTTGTTCGAAAACATTGCAAATAGTATTTGCTGGTCAGTGTTCACCAATTGTTTAGACAGAAAGTAGTCCACTGCACGTTTGTATTGCTGCTCGAATTCGTTCCTTGCGACCTAAACATAGTCCTCCTCCTACCCACAGGGTTTTCTTGAAAATTGTTTCAGGCAATGTGTCCATTAAAAAATCGTTGATCAAGTTCATCGCAATAGAAGAATCGTTGAAATACTCTGGTTTTACAAATTGAAAACGTTTAAAGGAAACTCTACTACGAACGTATCCTATATCAACCCAGGCGAAATATTTTGTCCGAAATTCATCAGTTCTTGCAGCGCGCGCTGTTACATCATACTTAGCATGTTGTGCGCATGCGTAGGCAGGAATGACGGTATTTGGATAATATTTTGGATAATCTTGGTTTGATTCATAGACTTATTACGTATTGATTGAATCAGATGTTTAAAGTCCACAGAATCCGTGTAAACCACAAGTGGGTTTTCTAAATATCCAAACACTTTAACCCAATTTACATATGTATCCAGTGTGACATTCTCAGTATATATTCCATCACCTTTTCGAAGACTTCCGAGGTTAAATAGGCTGTAACGATTGTCAAGTCATTGGACGAATGTTCATTTTGAATATTTTCGTTTTTGTTGGAATCAGAAAAATACATTTGAACGTAGCTGTCTACTGTGCTTGTCCTGCCCTGCAAAATAGAATGGATTCATCTGTTACGGTGACATTGAACATTAACATACAGAAATGTACACGTGGATATAAAAGTCAAACAGGAAATGCAGCATTCAAGGACCACAGTCAACCACAAGCACGCACAGAAACAAACAACAACTGTTATGATTAATAGACATCACAAACATAAAAGGGTTGACAGTAGGACTACTGCCTTGGAACGGTCAGTGGCATCTTCGTTTCAATTTGAGTTAAACGCATTTTGTTAGTTATAAATCAACGACTGCGTATTTTTGTGTATGTTGTCACATGATCTATGGCAAACAAGCCAAAAGGGGATATCGCCATAGAACATCATATGGCACATATGCCAAATGGGTTGGTGGTGGGGTCGGGAGTAGGATAGGGAGGGGGTGAATACCGCCTTGGAAAAGTCTACGACATACATGACACATGAGGATACCTTCGTGGCAAACATGCCATATGTAGTACCTACTTGGAACTGTCTATAGCAAACATGATATTCTGGAGCATGAACTACGATTGCAACACTGACAACAACCTTGACACACGACGAAAACCATGTGGAATATATCACGGCATCTATTTGTGCCACCATCATTACAATAACCGATACAACAATCAGGGCAACACAAAGTACAACAATCAGGCAACAACCATTACAACAATCAGGCAACAACCATTACAACAATCAGGCAACAACCATTACAACAATCAGGCAACAACCATAACAACAATCAGGCAACAACCATTACAACAATCAGGCAACAACCATAACAACAATCAGGGCAACAGCCATTACGACACTCAGGGAAACAATCAAGTCAACACCCAATTAAGACAATCGGGGTAACAACCATTACAATAATAAGGGCAACAACCATTACGGCAATCTGGGCGATTACCAGTACAAGAACCAGGGAAACAATCGGAGAAACAACCATTACAACAATCAGGGTCATACCCATTACGACAATCAGGGCAACAACCATTACAACAACCATTTCAACAACCATTACCAAAATCAGGGCAACAACCTTTACAACAACCATTTCAACAAACATTACGACATTCAAGGCAACATACATTACACTAATCAAGGCGAGAACCATTACAACAAAAAGAGTAACAACCTTTACATAAATCAGGGTAACAAACATTACAACAATCAAGGCAACAATCATTACAACAATCAGGGCAACAACCATTACAACAACCATTACCTCATTTAGGGCACCAATCATTTCAAAGACCATTACGACATTCAGGGCTAGAACTATTACAATAATCAAGACAAACAACCATTACAAAAATCAGGGCAACAAGCATTGCAACAATTAGGGCTAAACTCATAACAACAACAACAACGACAACAGGCTGTACACATTCACGACAATCAGTGCAACAACTATTGACAACACCCATGCCAACAATCAGGGCAAGAATCATAGCAACTGTCATGACAACAGTTTAGACGACAACCATGACAACACCCATGACAACAATCAGGGCAACATAGAAACACTCAGTTTAGACAACACCCATAACTTAAGAAGTATTTGACCTATGTTCATGAAACTTCACACATATATTCATCTTACCACACAGGATATTTTAACCATGACCAATAACTCTGTCTTTCATTTTGACAGAGTTATGCTACCATTTTACAAATCTGTAACCTGTAACCTAACCAAGCTCATAACTAGCCATAACTTAAGAAGTATTTGACCTATGTTCATGAAACTTCACACGCATATTAATCCTACCACGCATAATAGTGTTATCCACGACCAATAACTATGACTTTCATTTCAGCAGAGTTATGTCCTTTTTCATGAAACTCTAACCTGCAACCTAACCAAGCTCATAACTGCCCAAAACCTGAAGAGTATTTGACCTATCATGAAACTTCACACACATACTCGTCTTAACTGAAGGAATGTCATCAAATATGTCCAATAGCTCTAACTTTCATTTTGGCAAAGTTATAACCCCTTTTCATTAAACTTTAACCTACAACCTACCTAGCTCATAACTTGGCAAAATATGGACAAACTTTATACTGTGTTTCCTTAGTGATTATCCAATGCAGATGTATGCCCCTTTTTATAAGCTTTAATACTTAAAAAAAAACTTCTCAATAATTCATGTCGGATTGCACCCCTTGTCTTCAAGCTTTATAGTTAGATTGCACTTGATGAAATAAGCACATGGCAGACGACACTAGTGTTCCGTGGAACACCATTACAGTTTTGATTTACATCTCTCTATTGATAACGGTGAAATAATTAGTAAAATATATGACAAGAGATGATTTTTGATTGTGTGTCTGAATAAAAGTATTAAAAACAACAACCAAACATATATATCCTTTCAGTGAATTACAATGAATGAGATGTGTTTAACAACTTCTATATTACCAACAGACCTTCGAACGTTGCTGCACCACAACTTTGAGAGGACATGATATGCGACCTTGAAGATGTATGAACATGTGTACATTTACTTGATTAGTTTAAATGGTGAGAAAGTGTCGTCTTACGGATGGCGGAAGGTGTACATCACTGGTTCTACCCTGGAATGAGTGGGTGGTCTGCCTCCATCACTAAAACATCGACCGTCTTCGGAGAGGTTGCCGAAAAGGCGACTCGCTGTCACCATATATTTTTATTCTCTGTGCAGAAATATTGGCTGTTCTCATCAGAAATAATCCCAATATAAAAGATATTAAAGTCGGGTCCACAGAACATTTGATATCACAATATGCAGATGATACATCTTTAATAATATATGGTTCAGGGAATTCATTTATGAATTACCTTAATGTGTTACAATTTTATGCGGAAATGTCTGGCCTTAATATTAATATGGATAACACTAAAGCCATATGGATAGGTTCAATGAAATAGTAATACTTAAATATGTGAAGACTATGAATTATCATGGGGAAATTAATTTACAGTGTTGGGCATACAATTTTCTGGCGATCTCAAAAACAATGTTAGACATTAACTACGAAGAAAACATCTTGAATGTTAAACAATTATTAATAAACTGGTCTTTCTATATTTCTATTGGTACTGCACACTGTCCTATAGGACCATAATGGCAGGAAGGGCGGCGGCATGTTAAACATATTTTAATTACATATATCCAAATATCAAAAAGGGGAAAAATATTTGTCTCCTGACTGGGCCACTGATTAAAACTATTTAAAGGTCTAAAAGAATACTAACACCTATTGGGAAAATTTAATTAATAGACCTTATTTTAACTTTAACAAATCGGAAACCAGACTAGATTCAAGAATTAAAGAAACATTTTTGAATCTTTTTGTGGGATGGAAAACCCGATAAGGTCTAACGATCTACTATCTGTCTTCATTACTCACAAGGCGGTCTTCGAATGTTGGATTTGGACATATTCTTTGTTTTACTCTAACTTACTTGGATCAGAAGACTATTATCAGACAAAACAAAATCACTGAATATGTTCAGTGAATTGTACGAATGCCCTTACGGAAAAAATGGACTGCTGCGAACTGTTCTGGCGAATCATTGATCAACATATAGCGAACCATTGGCGAATATAATTTTCTATATATATTTCTATTCGCCAAGTATTCGTTTGACATGCAAATTAGGTCTGCCGCAGTTATGGCGATTACTTGGCGAACATTAAAGTTATCATGAATAATTCACCAGAAAGCACTATTCGCTAGTAGTTTGCTGACTTTGAACCTTATATTTATTTTTGACATGCAAATTAAATCTCCTGCGAATAGTTCTCGCAAATACTTGGCGAACATTAAATTGGTCATAATTAAATGATTCACCAGAAAGCACTGTTGGCCAGTAGTTCGCTGCAAAAAATGTTCGCAGACTGTTCATCTTATATTCATTTTTGACATGCAAATTAGGTCTGACGCGAATTATTCTGGCGAATAATGGGCTAAAATTTTTTTGGTTTATTCATTCGCCAGAAATTCGGTTCGACTACTGTTCACAACAATATATGCCAGTAGTTCGCCACAGAAACTATTCGGTGTTGTCGGTACATACATTTGTTTACGTTGCTCTACGTAGCCACTCATGAATTGTTATTGCAACACAATTTCAAAATGATATACTTATTTAATGAGAAAGCTTTATTTCAACATTAAGCAGTGTACAATAATGTATAACGGAAGTCTACGAACTTCTAGGAAATATGGATTAACAAATCGAACAGGAAAAGTAGCATTCAAAGACGACAGTCAACCTCAAACACACACAGAAACAAAGAGCAACATTACAAAAGAATACAACATTACAAATGAATAAAAGGTCAAATACGACATCACAAACACAAAAACAGGGTTGACAATAGGGCTACCACATTGGAACGGTCAGTGGCAAAAAAGGTCGCTGGGGTTTAAACCAGGTTCTAGGGTGCACCAAACATCACACTTACCCTACTGTCATCCCAATTAAACGGGACAGTGTAAATAAAGAAATCCCCTTCAAGAAATATTCTCTAACCAACAAGGCAGCATTAATAGGCAATATAAGTAAAACACATACAAACTCTAGTTGTTGATAATTTGTTATCAAATTATAAATGCCATTTAAAGGTCATATTTATAGAAAAGGCCTATATGCGTTGTTATTTACATATATCATTTATTGGTTATTGGTGATTTGAAATGCGCAAGCAGTTTCATGTTTGTGTGTACCTTCATGCCATATATCACGCTAAAGTGATTCTACCTGTGAGTTAGGTAAATCCGGGTACTAAATTATCTCCCTTGATTCGTAACGGCTTCGTGACGTCACACTTGCACAACTTGAAATGGCGCGGCATTGAACGAATGTGTTTAAATTATAATTGCATAGTGTTTTCGGATAAAAAATGGTTGTGTGTGCGGCATATTTGGTTGCAACTTTCGTTCGGGAAGAGACAGGACAAGTTTTTTCCAGTTTCCAGACGACAAGAAACGAAGAAAGATTTGGATAGATAGATTATATCGGGGAGTAAGTGCGACGAAACCGTTCGTGCCTACCTGCCATTCGAAACTGTGTGCGAAACATTTTGAAGATGACCAGTTTTTGACAAATCCGGCATTTGCAGAACCGATTGGGTTCACAAGCACAGTTTTAGACTTAGATTAAAAGACGACGCGTTGCCTACACTTTTTGAGAGACCGCAGAAACTCGGTAAACGGCTCGTACCAACAAAACGTTCTTCGGCAGCCGCCATTGAGATGAAAAAATTCAAGACGGAAGTTAGTACACACCACTATTTTGTTATTTATTGCATTTTTATATGGTTTGTTATTGGGTTAGTTTTCTTTGAATCAGTCTCCATAAAACATATACAAATCAACAATGATAACCAGCACTGTGTTTAGTGGTTGACTGTCTTCCTTGAATGCTAATTTCCCTGTCCGATCTTTTTATATTTCATGATAACCAGCACGCATTACAAGAACATCTTGGCTTCTTGCAGAACATATAAGATTATTTGGTTCAGAGGGAATGTAAAGCTGCAGGCCCGAGCACAGGTGGCTGACTCGGTGTTGGGAACTAAAAAAACTGTTAAAAAAAAACAGTTAAAAAAAGAAAAAAAAAAAAAAAAAAAAAAAAAGATTTTCGTGTTATTTGTATTTTTTTTCGTGTTATTTGTTGAAAACAAAATTATTTTAAGTTTTCTAAACAAAAATGTCCCAGAGTATCGTATTTATAGACAAGGTTTGAAGCTCTCTCTGGTCAACATTTGATTCCTACTACTGGTCAAATTCCGAGATTACCCGGGGCAATTTACATGCCGAAAGTCCCACCTCCAAATTACTTTGACAGTCGGCATTATCGACATTATCCAATAAATTGACCCAATCTATTTTAATCCAGACACGCTAGCCAGTGAAACGACTACTACAGGTAAATCACCTGTTCGTCACGTGGTTAGCTGAAAATGGCGATACACTCAAAACACATACACTAACGCTTTGATTAATTAGCAATCAGGCCGATTTTTCGGCAATCTTTCGATGAGTAAAGAAACTAAGGACATTTGATAATTGAAGCATGTTTGATATGAAACGGTAGGTGTGATATATTGTTGTTTCTCAGTGTATTGTTGAGCATAATTGTACCAGACATGAACGGCGGGTTGGGTAACGGATTGTGCAGTTTGTGTTAGTTTTCTAATTACGTTCGAAGAATTGTCAAAAAAATGAAATAAAAACAAAACAGACTGATATACATAATCAGTTTGATTTCATATTCGGCAGTGCTAATGTTTACATTTCAAAAATGAGTTTGTTGAACTTTTTCGGTGTTAAAAATAAGGAAAATATTCCGGTTGAAAGTGAAAGCGAAACGATTATTCAACTGTGCACAGACCTAATAACAAATATGTCTGTGAACTGTGTAAAGATAAAAACACCTAGAAGATATTGGTGAAATCAGCATTAGCATGTCAGTACCTTTGCACGTATTTAGACCTAAATGTTCTCATGAATAGTGAATTCCTCAGTGTTAGTGATCAATATTGATTTTTTAAAAAAAAAAAAATGCCTAGACATTTTGAGACCGTTGCCCCAATTATTTTGTTTGCCTATTCTAATATCTTAAACGGTGAAATTACTTGAAAAATTTAGCAAGTGCTAATATTTTCTACTTGCGGTCTGCACAATTTTACTTGCATTTAGCAAGTAAATACATGTTAGTGTTAAATTTGAACCCTGTTGAAGTGTTCTTGTCAAGTAGTAACAAAAGTCCATCAACTTTTTCACCAAAAGAGTTGTAATAGTTCTGTTATGAATAACTGTGAAATAAATTAACACCTTACTGTGTGGCGGCTGAGATAGTGTAAAATGTAGCGTGTTATACGATTAATGCTCTCTGTTTATGCCCACCCACGAATGCTGAGGGAGCCTATAGCGTTAGCCATGTCTGTGCGAGTGTCTTTCCCGATTCGAAACTGTACAACTATGATGGAAAGATGTGCATATCGATTCGGCGTCAAAATCCACCTTGTATTACGGGAGTTGTGGCCCTTTTTTGTCTACTTTTACGTGCTGATAGTTTTTATTATCCGTGTCCCATGGACATATTTCTAGTTTTTAGCTGAAATGCAAGTAAAACAACATACACAGTGATTCACTATACATAATAACATTACTTTTTTCAGGTCAAAGCTTCTCGTTTTATGGAGACCCAGACATTCCATGAAGTAGAAATTGAAATCGACTACGATGGCCCATTAACAGCTGTTCCAGTCCCATCAGCGATAATGTCAAACATGCCAACATTCCCAGTGACCACAGCAACATTGCAGACATCACCTGTGACTCATAGTTCATCACTAACAGTAACTACTCGGACAACAACTGCTTCAACTTCCTCCAGCATATGTACAATGGTTGCAGCAGTGCAGTCTCCACTGACATGGTTTGCAGGAGTGGCATCACTACAGCCTAGGATTAAAAACTATCGCGAAGCTCATCCTACAAAACCAGAAATGTACAATGTGCAGTGCCAGACTCCATACAACTTAACAGTAAGTCAACATTTACCATACTCACCCTATTTAAACCCCCTGAATATTTCCCCCCACACTCTTTCTAGCATGGCAGACACTTAGGGATGACTTTGTCACCCAACAGTCTCACCTTAAAATTCAATTATACTGTCATTTTCCCATATTTTTTCACATAAAGGCGGTAGCCCTATTGTCAACCCTTTTGTGTTTGTGATGTTGTTTGCTTTTATTATTACTTTTGCCTTCTTGTTTGTCTGTTTGCATGTTTGTTTCTGTGTTTTGTGGTTGACTGTCCTTCTTGAATGCTACTTTCCCTGTCCGATCTTTTTATATTTCTTTGGTGTATGTAAACGTCTATAAAAGATAAGCAACATATTAAATGATTTTATTATTTTTATTATATCGAACTCGGACCGTCTGCCCGGGGGCCCAGGGTGGTGGTGTTGTGTGTGTAGGGGGAGGGGGGGATTTTATTTATTTTTTAAATAATTATGTCTAAAATGAAACATAGTGATGGGATTACACTGTATACATTTGTTTCCTCCAATATTATAGTTGGGCCTGGAGGAAGGGGCATCAGGTACACTAATAATGCAATTACGGTGACATGTTTCATACTTTTGCACATTAATTGGTATACTAGTCATCTAATAAAGAGATACACAGCATGTCAAATGATTTATTATTTAAAGCTCGGACATCTTCCCTAGGGTTGGAGGGGGTAGGTGGAGGGTAACAGGGGGTCAATTTAATTAAAAATTATTTCTCAAATGAACATTTTGATGAAGGGATTCGTTGTATATATACTGTTGGGCTCTGTGTGGGAGGGTGGGGTGTGTGGGGAGTAACCTGTGTGAAGTAAACGGGTATTTTACGACGGCGCGCCATCGAGTTCGTTCTAGTTATTTTTTCATTCAATATTGTATGTATTTTCAGCCCAGGCGCAGTGTTTTAACACAAATTGGAGAGCCTATGGTTGATGGCAGTAATCAAACTGAAGAACCTGTGGAGACAATATTCAATGACAGCTTTATATCAGAAGTGTTTGTGCCCGATACATGCGACACGGAATGGACCCCCGATATGGATGCGTCCTCAGAAAGTGACAGTGTCAGTGACATGCAGGATGTGAATGAAGCCAAGGAGAGAAAATTTATTGTTTATGAATCGTGTTTAGACAAACTGCTGAAAAATTGTTCTTTGTGTGGATGTGAAGTTAGGGTGGAAAAAAATGTAGTTGGATCTTATGTTGTAGTAAAACGTCAATGTAAGTTTGCGACATTGTTCTGGGGTGGCATTCCACTAATATTGTATACAGACTATCTAATAAAATCAACCTCTTTGGGATGGTTAAAATTCTGTACTATTTAATTGGGTATTTTACCATTTTTAATTGGGTATTTGAGCAAATACCCTGCTTATCTGTAGCTCTGGGTTTTAAGGTTCAGGGATCAAACGTCAGAAATAGATATAAAAATTGAACAGGAAATGTAGCATTCAAGGACCACAGTCAACCAAAAACACGCACAGAAACAAGGTCACAGTGACATCTTTTTTCTTTACATAGTCGACTTTTTACTTGCATAATATGTACCCTTTGCAGTACTTTTGTTACCATATTATTAAACAAACGCATTCAGTTCATGTTGGAAATTCCAGTTGTCGGTGTCCCTTTTTTTATTGTTTGATCTGAACAACTACAGAGTATGGGTTCAGATCAAAACCGTTATACCTCAGTGTAAATTCCCAACCTCTACCGGAGTCTTATATTCCATGTCAGTTAAACACAGTGTTTGAATGTTGCACACCTTTTTTTTATTGTCATACATTTCAGAGTAATGAAGTAAAAAATTCGTATGCGATGGAATTGGAGGGTTTGAAAAGGTCTCTGAACTTCCTGATGGTAGAAAATCAACTTCAGGTTGTCGATTTGGTAACTGACCGCCACAGTTCAGTAAAGAAGTCTCTGAAAGACCACCACCCAGAAATCCAACACTGGTTTGATGTTTGGCATGTAGCTAAAGGTAATACATAAAACAATATGGAAGTTAATATTTATAGCAAAAACAAATACCCCATTAAATATTATAGTAACTTATAGACTAGGCAAACAATGTATACATTTCTATTTGTCTCGCTATCGGGGGATTTAATGCATATTTGACGGAAATATTATATAAAAAGACTTGACGCAATCAGTCTATATCATCTCCGTTAAGGTTAAGAATAATCATATTCTGACATTTTTTAAAAGAGTCCACTATAAAAAAAAAAACAATGTTGAAAGCAAGAAACTTTACATTCTATGTTAGTGAAAGTTAAACTTGATAAAGGTTCTATGAAAACTTGATTTTATTTAAAAATACGAACTTTAGCAAAGAAAATAACTAGCCAACATTTTAATAATTCAATTTTTTTTAAATGTTTTATTCTACACAAAATATGGCATACTATTGCCACTACTGACTGCGTCAAACATTATTATTCAGTTTAAATATATAATTATACTTTTATTAAAGGAGAGGGTGAGTGCTACAAACAAAATAAAAAGAGAAAATACACTTGTAAATGTTCAGTTTGTTTTAAAGCATGAAAAGGTGTAAAACAGACCTTTGTGTTTATTTTCAGGAGTTTTTAAGAAACTTGAAGCTGCTGGGAAGAAGAAGGGCTGTGAGAAGGTGAAAGCTTGGGCCAGGTCTGTGAGCAACCACCTATATTGGTGTGCTGCAAGTAGTGGTGGTGACGGAGACCTTGTTCAGCAGAAGTGGTTCTCTATCTTAAATCATGTTACGAATGTCCATGAAGGCCACGGTGACCGATTTAACAAATGTCAACATGGAGACCTGGATGACAGAGATTGGATGGTGAAAGGTATGTACGAATGTAGTATACATGTACATCAAGCTCTCCATATTTGTCAGGACAATATATTCTCACCTGCTGAGCATGAACAGAATATGTATATTGCGTTGGTGTGATGGTCACAGTTTATAACATTGCGGTAGATAAACAAATTGCGAAATTTAACACAAAATCATTAAACCAGATAATTATGTATGTGTTGTGGTTATAATATAATGCATAGACAATCTACCGTATGGATTAAAACAACATTACAGTAGATGGATACCAGTCGCAGGGGCACAGAGTAACTATATTTAGCTAGGAGCCACCTGGGACCCTGGCTTAGAATTTTTAGGGGCCCAGTCCAAAAGTTAGGGGCCCAACAAAATATTATTTTACTACTCCGGTGCATAATTTATGAACAATCCGTGTTTATTGAATATTATTTATAAACAACATTACTGATCATTACAAGTCCAAGTTATCTATTTAATTATAAATAGTATTGTTAATGAGTTTTGTTATAAATGATCACAACTAGAATATGTAAATTACTGTAATAAAAGATTAAAAAAGATTAGATATTATTAAATTAATGTTTTATTTTGTTATAAATATTTTATGTTGACATAATGAGACGTTTTCTATCAACATGATTCTCTGCCATATAATTATTATTGATGATTTCTAAAAGCACCGCATTTTATTAATCAAAAGCGCCGCGTTTTAGAATAACCAAAAAATGGAAGTGAAACCTAATTATTTCCCCTTCAAATTATAACACAAATTTATGATCATGTGTAAAATAAACACTACCATGTCTGTTTTAATGTTGATTTTATACCAGCAAATGTTACTTGTACTCTTGCACATCTTATTTTACATTGGCATTCGAAGCGCAGAGTACCGTAACATGCAGTTTTGTTGGAAACCGTACATCGCAACATCTCGAACATTGTCTTGTTTCCGCAGTGGAAAAATAAAAACAAACGACGTTTGTTTCGTTATTATTTTGTTAAGGGTTTGTCTATTTCGGCCAAAAGTACGTAGTTCACGGGACCAAAGCAAAATCTGCGGGGTAAAATCCTCGAACTTAAATGTTTGTGTTGAATGATTACCCTTTTGTCGTTTTTTGGATTGAATATTTTTGGTCGCCACATGGGCGCGTGAAGTCTAAAAAAAAAATACAATAAGACATTCCTCATTTGAAGAGGACAACATATTTGACAAAATGTAAATTTACAATATTATCCTTAATGAAACATTTAAACATGCATGATCAATATCTACACAATCTAATACTCAAAAAACATATTTACATGATGTGGTCTGCGGGACTTAAGCATGATAAAAGATCTAAAAGATGTATTGTGAAACAGATAAAACAAGAAATGTCAGCAGTAAATGACAAATGCCCCAGAATTTGACCTTGTGACCTTAACCTGTGATGAAAGGTGGGGAGGTTGAAACGTAACTGGGGTGGGGTGGGGTGGGTGGGGATATCTATATTACACTAAATAACTATTGAATATTGCACATCAAGTATTTATGTTGCACATAATTTATATATATAGTTTACATTGCATGGTATCACTTATTCATGGTGCATTTTCACAGACAATAATTTAAAACGAAATTCTTCTTAACCCAAACACTGCAAACACAACCTTTTTCCCCCACTGTTTCAAAAAAATAAATAAATCGCGATCTCTTGTACAGCGATGATGACGATATTGTTTTCGTTCTGTATTCGGCAATACTTTAGTCCGACGGAAATATTGCGATTGGTGTATCTCGGATGTTTACGCTTGTTTTTACCCGGCAAATGGCTGCCGCATCAAGGCTTATGGCCTTCAAGGTTGAAAAATGCGACCACCAAGAGGCCAGGAGTTATATTAGCTATATTTCTACCGACACATTGGTGGCCGATATTATCGTGGAGGTTCATCCTTCATATCATAGATCTACATAGTCTTGTATATCCATGTTCATATAAAGGCTACACTATTACTGTCACCGGTTCTGTATGTATTTTTCTTAGAAACACAATAAAAAAAGTCAAATGTATTCTTCTTTCATGTATTATTTTATTTCATTGTATGTTTTACAATGTTGATGTTTTCTGCTTTGTTGTCTCGTACGTTCCTCCATTAAAAATAGCATTCTTTGCAACTCCGTGGTGGCCCTGAGTGAAATCCTGATTTATGGAAACTTATATTTGGGCTGATGGGGTCATTGTCGTATCGGGTAATACAGAAAAGTGAGAGTATTGTTTGTCCGTGTATGTTTCTGTACATTTGGGGACTGTTCTGGAATTCAAAGATTTTCGGGTACGTTTCTGTATACATAAATGTACCCAGGGTACCTTTTTGTAGTACCCGATACGACAATGACCCCATCAGTTATATTTGGTGTTGTCATGCTATTATGTTTAATTTCATGTTATTACGAGAAATCATGAATTGATCAGAAAGACGGATATATTAATTTAGATACATGCAGCATACATATGACATAATTTGTGGTTCTATCTCATTGTATACTTCGATATTATTAAAACAGAAACTTCTCTTTCTGAGTTTTGAATGAAAGGTTGATTTATCAACTTGCACTCATGGGTATTGCCTTTGGCGCCTCCTCATCGCCATCTGGCGGATAACCTACATTTTTTCTCATAAATCGAGGCTTCAAGTCGTACATACATGCTGATCTATGCTAGACGAACGTATTGGCTATTGAAAACAACCATAATGCAAATAAACAGGTCGAGAAACTCTACGAAAATCTCATTATGTATGAGTTGTGGGCGATTTTTTTTTCAAGCGAGTTTTTGCAAAGTGTTTTCTCATCAAGGGGAAACACGATGTGACGTCACACGCACCTTTGCTTGACAGTGTTGAGCCCAAATTAAACGAGATTTCCGGGGGAAGAGTTGTTTCAATATATTTAGAGTTGTTTCAATATATTTATTATGTATAATTGTATATAGCAACAACTATTTCAAAAGGGTTTTAGTGATTCACGATGTCAGTGAATTATTATTAATGATAAAATGAAGAAACATGTTTAGACATTAGACACCACTGGATTGTTATTCTGTTGGAATATAGTATATATATAGAAATCTTGTTATCGTTATGTATTCTTAAAGTCCAGACTCTATTGTGCCCATCGCGTCAGGTTTACCTTGACGTGTTCGTTGGCGGACGGACTATAAACCTTAGAACTACACACACACACACTCGTTATATATTCTGTATTTAAGATTGGATTTGATCAAAACTAAGTTCAGGGTCTAGTTGTGCAAGAACGTTAACAAGTGTCTCTACGTCAATGACGTCACAATGTTATTAAAAACGTTTTTTTCACTGATCGTATTTGTTAAGTTGTTTTACTATAAAATCAATCAGTGTCTGTCTCAGTCAACGCTGACAGTTTGAACAACATGACGTCATCCAAAATGGCCGCATCACTGACCGTTGTGACCTCATGACGTCATCTAATTTGGAAAGCCCGTGTTTGACCAGGTTCTGATCAAAATCTATTCATTCATAACAAGTGTCAAGCTCCAGATTATCTGAGTTTTCATTCATAACATGTGTCAAGCTCCAGATTATCAGTATTCATTGTCACGCTCCAGATTATCTGAGATTTCATTCATAATGACAAATGTTTAAACCGTGCATTCAGGCACTTTACTTAAAAAAAGATTTAATGTTTTGTTTGTAAACATGTGTTTCGAAATCGACTAAATCATGAAACTGCACATGGCTGTGGCATTTTAACCTACTTCGTCCAGCTAGGTACTGTTCTGTTTCTTGTTTTTTTGTGTTTTTTTTATCAAAACTATGGCAACTTTTACCCTTGTATTTACTTATAGTCAATTTGAATTCTTTCTTCCATCTATAAATTTGTATTTTTATTTTTTAGTAAATACCATAGTAAAGTGTATTTTCAATGTGTGGGACAGACATAGGGAAGTTGAATCAACGGGTAGTGCCTCTTGTTAAGTTATTTGTCCCTGCAGCAGAAGGCGTTTTCTAGGTTACGCCACTGAACTTGGACAAGTTCAAAACCAGTTGCATCAGACTAGAAACATCAGTTATTTAGCATTTGATTTTTTAAAACAAAGTTTTCCAGTAGGCATTAGACTGTTCAAGCCAGTAGAGTGATACAGGCAGACGCTCTTGTGCATCTTGTTCCCGGAAGACTACTTAATACACGCCAGTCTGTAAATGACATACTTTTAGACATGGAGGTCATCTTGTGTGACAGCGTGGCCATACAACACAAATATGTTTATCCATCAGCAATTTCATAAAATAATATTCTAGTCTAGATTTGAAACAGTTTAATGACAATTGATCACAATGTTATATATTTGAAATGGATCGACCTTCTAAGATGTTTGTAGGTCGCCCAAGATCGCCAATTTGGCTAAATCTATGTCAAATTTATGGAAATTTTAAATGGCCAGCAATCGTGGAAATATTCATACAGTCTTTAAGTTTCCTATGAAACCTTGCATTCTAAGTACTTTCAGTACTTTGATTTAAAAAGTGTTTAGTTACCGATTGTATTAAACTGATCATTGGTTAGTTACATCCAACTGACTTTGTTAAAATCTTAAAAATGTAATCAAATGGACTTGAGGCAATCTGGAACAAGTTGGGTGGTCAACCCAAATGAAATTAAAACCATTTAATATTGTATAATTCAATTTCATGTTATTAACATATGCAAATGCATTCAATTGGACTTAGTTTAAACCCCAGTGGCCTACTTTGCCACTGACCGTTCCAAGGCGGTAGCCCTATTGTCAACCCTTTTGTGTTTGTGATGTCGTTTGCATTTATTATTAATTTTGCCTTCTTGTTTGTCTGTTTGCGTGTTTGTTTCTGTGTTTTGTGGTTGACTGTCCTCCTTGAATGATACTTTCCCTGTCCGATCTTTTTATATTTCTTTTTAGTGTTCCATTCAATGTAATTAATATTAATGAAAATGTAAGGTCTGGAAAACTTGTGGACTAGTTTTACTGATACTTGTATTCTTAACCATAAATATTCTTTAGATTGCCTCCAGTCCCTTTAAATAACATGTTGATTTTCTCAGCATGCACTCATACAGTTCTGAAAGTGCTGAGTGTTAAAAAAAAACAAATTATATCATGTATCATTGTTTTATTTGTTTTTAATAGAAATGATTTTTATGAGAATATAATGAATGTGCTTCAATCCACTTGTTTAACATAATACTTAATAGCAACATAGAGGGTTGTGTGTACTTTTATGTACGTTGCATGTTTTATTGAAACATGCATGTCTGTTCTGCTCTGTGACTTTTCTTTCCCATCTTCATGTGATGAGTTCAAAGTCCATTTTGGAGCAATTTTAAATTATATATATATTAATATATACATCATTGAGGCCTTCAAAATCAGAGTTTACAATTATGTTTTCTGGTTGTAATTTCTACCTTCGTGTTGTAAAAAAGAAAAGGAAAGAAACAAACAGAAAAGAAAGAAAATCGACCTACCTACCCTATTTTTTTGAGAGGGAAACCTAAAACACGACTTTTTTTTCTTGGCCTTATACAAATCAGTGTTTGTCTTCTATGTTTTTTGTAATGGTCAGATGACACGCATTTAATAAATTATGAAGAAACTTAACATCTTTTATTTAAAACTATAGCATTATTTAATAAATGCTTGAAACAATATTTATGGTAGCCACTTAATGGGCTCCATTTAGTCTGGGATGATAAACTATTATAGTCGATACCGTTTTAATGGAAAATGTGTGCGATGTATTCTCACTTAAATGTATGAGAAATCATTTTTGCTTCTAACTGTACTAACAAAATTGTCATGACCTATTTGATACTCACATAATCAGCTAGCCTCGTCACCCTGACCTCTTCTGATTTCTTCGTTACGCTATGCTACACGGATCAAGAACCAGGGCCTTGGGAAAATAGGACGCTTGTAATCGCCCCAACGTTTTGGGCGATTTTGGGCGAGATTTTTAGAGATTCAACGAGACTTTCAAAAAAACATATTTTTAAGTTAATTTAATAATAAATGTTTTTATTTATTTTTAACTTATGAGAAGCATCAAGAGACGTTAAAAAGTTTAACTGATGCATCAACAATTGACGTTGATGCTGACGTTAACGTTGACGTTTTGTACGATTTTGGGCGAGAACTTAGAGATTCAACGAGACTTTCAAAAAAACATATTTTTAAGTTAATTTAATAATAAATGTTGTTTTTTTTTAACTTATGAGAAGCATCAAGAGACGTTAAAAAGTTTAACTGATGCATCAACAATTGACGTTGTACGTTTATTTTCAACATGACGTCACGCAAACGTCAACTTTATGCCCGCGAAAAAACGCGCGAATAAATTGTGCTAATCGCTAGTGGGCGCTTTAATTGGCATAATCTGCCCCATTCTCGCCCTCGATCGATACTAGTATCATCTCTCGTGTTTGGCGCATGGAATTATTGGGGGAAAAGTAGTCCGATCAGGTGATTTGCATATATATAGCTTGGGACCAAAACCCAGGTTTTAGGACCCAATCTAGACACGCTGGACTAAAGCACCAAACTTTCCTCAAATGTGTGTTTTATATGTCTTTGTATATTTAAAAGGGTCCCAAAGGTTCGTGAATCCCTAAATGTATTATGATTATATGCACACCGAATTACCGCACCGCGGATGAAGTCCTGAAAAATCAGGAGGGCACCTGCCGAATATCAAATGACGTCAGTATGAATGTGCCCAGATACGGTGTGTCTGGCTGAGACTAATAATCAGCCTTTCCACCCGCAACCCTCTTGCTGGGGAATAATGTGTGGATGCTGGAGATGCTGTTACGAAATTATTAGCTGCTTCCCAATCTGTAATGACAGACTATTACAGATATTACGATGTGGCATATGAGTTAGCTATCTAGAGGCAGTGCTGAATCAAGTTTATGCACATTTAACAAGTTGAACATAATTATCAAAACTCATTTTACACAACTGCTTATTTAAGTATAACAACTATATAACATGGGTCAAATGATAATCTCTCTCTCCCTCTCTCTCTCTCTCTCTCTCTCTCTCTCTCATAATGTTTTTTAAATGAAGCTAATAAATGTGGTATAGCTAACCATGTACTTCTCTTTTATTACTGTTGCCATGATATGATTAAAGAATAATGTTAAAGTGACCTTAAAGTTGTTATTTTTATATTTAATGCTATTGAATCACAACAAAATACTGGAAAATAATATTCTAAAAGAAGATCTACATGTGTTTAATTCCAGATAATAGTAGCTTTGCAAACACTAATTAGATTCAATTTTGGTTCAACAAATGCATTTATATAACTCTCTCAGTTTCTGTTATAATGCAAATATTAGCATGAATCAGTCTTCTGATCTAAATATATGCAACATAACATTACCTTTTACAGCTTGTTCATATTTCAAATGAATATGTTGTAGAACTCGTTTTAGAGAAGTGTTCTCTTCCACAACACAATGGATTCGTTGGCCTAGATGTAAACAATTAGAACAGTCTCCCTTGAGAAACTGGGAGTAGGTAAATGCACATGCTGCTACTGAATTGGATGCGGATGACACCACAACCTGTTAGTCATGCTTCCCCTGCTGTGGTAGAGAAACATTCTGCTGCTCTACATGTTGTGTTTGAGGTTCGAGCTGCAGATCTTGCTTCGTTGGATGGTTATGCTTTGGTGGATACTGCATGGCTTGCTGTGATGGTGGATTCTGTTGTGGATGTTGCATGGCTTGCTGTGGTGGAGGGTTATGCTGTGGTAGTGGATACTGCATGGCTTGCTGTGGTGGAGGGTTATGCTGTGGTAGTGGATACTGCATGGCTTGCTGTGGTGGAGGGTTATGCTGTGGGGGTGGATACTGCATGGCTTGCTGTGGTGGAGGGTTATGCTGTGGTGGTGGATACTGCATGGCTTGCTGTGGTGGAGGGTTATGCTGTGGTAGTGGATACTGGATGGCTGACTATGGTGGAGGGTTATGCTGTGGTGGTAGATGCAGCTGTGGTAGATGCTGTTGTGGTGGTTGTTGCTTGGCTTGCAGTGGTGGAGAGTTATGCTGTGGTAGTGGATACTGCATGACTTGCTGTGGTGGAGGGTTATGCTGTGGTAGTGGATACTGCATGGCTTGCTGTGGTGGAGGGTTATGCTGTGGTAGTGGATACTGCATGGCTTGCTGTGGTGGTGGATGCTGCTGTGGTGGATGCTGCATGGCTTACTGTGGTAGATGGTTATGCTGTGGTGGCTTGCTGTGGATGCTGCATGACTTGCTGCGATAGTGGATACTGTATGGCTTGCTGTGGTGGAGGGTTATGCTGTGGTGGTTGATGCTGCTGTGGTGGATGCTGCATGGCTTACTGTGTAGATGGTTATGCTGTGGTGGCTTGCTGTGGATGCTGCATGACTTGCTGTGGTGGTGGATGCTACTGTGGTGGATATTGCTTGGCTTGCTGTGGTGGAGGGTTATGTTGTGGTGGTGGATGCTGCATGGCTTGCTGTGGTGAAGGATTATGCTGTGGTGGTGGATGCTGTATGACTTGCTGTGGTGGATGGTTATGCTTTGGTGGTGGATGCTCCATTGCTGTCTGTGGTGGAAGGTTATGCTGTGGTGGTGGATGCTGCATGGCTTGCTTTGGTGGATGGTTATGCTGTGGGCGTGGTAGAGGGCTACCTACTGTGGTGGAGTGTTATGTTGCAGTGTATGCTGTGTCCCATGAGGAATATTATTGTCACTTACAACAGGCTTCATGCGGTTAATCAGATCTTCAGCTGTAGCGGATGCAGTTGCAAGCCTTAGATTGTCTTTTTTCTTGCTATCACGAGCTTTAGCCTTTTCTGGAACTGGTTGTTTAGCAACATCTTTCTCCTGTTTCTTTCCTAAACTTAAAACCTGAGCAGCTGCTGTACTCTGTTTCTTTCCTTTTCCTAAAACATATATTGTATAGCATCTAAATAGTTTACCTCATGTTTAAAAATAACTGAATAATAAGCGTTATAATAAGTACCTTCTTTCGCCGATGATTTATTCATTCGGGGTCATTTTGCATGTAAATGATTGGGTTTCTTCCTTATTATTACCCATTTTTTGCTGAATTATGGGGAAGATAAATAAACGCAACACCTAATATCAAATTATTAAATTTGTTTCAAAAGTATTAAAATAGTGTTGATAAACGAGTGAGACTGCATGTTGATGTTGTTTTTAAAAAGAAGATTGTTCCTTTAATGAAATTATTTTGAAATATGCTTGATGATAAATGTGCACTTATCAAATTGCTCTTTGTTATATTTACTTGAAATCAGTTTAATTTGTTATTGTACAATTGTGTTATTTCTACAGTTTAAGAACCATTCTACTTACTCTCCAACAGTCCAATTTTGTTTGACAAAATCACATTTAAAGTTTAAAATGAAATGTTGTTTTTTTCACATTTTTTTTTTTGAAATTGCACTATTTTTTTTTAAAAAAGTTTCTAAACTGCTATCTGCCATTTGAGGGGGTGTTGATGTGTCCATATATTTGCACAATACACTGTTGTTTAAAACATTATAAATAGTATATTGCTTAAAAGATTATATTAAACAATAAAGAATATCAATTGTATTTTAAGCAAATGATTTCATATGTTATACTGGACGTTATTTTAAATATACAGCGAAGAAGTTACATGTAACATTTGCAATTTTTCTAAGGTTTTTATTAATATCATACAGTGAATTATTAGTATTTTCCGAAGTTCTTCTGGTAAATCTTTAGAGAACAAGTAACAATTTGAAATTGTTCTAAGTTCTTTTAGTGAACATACAGCGAATAAATCAACATTTAGCAAGTTTCTGTAAGTTTTTATAGCAAATAATGTATCATATACAATTTTACTAAGTTCTTCCAGCGAATATACTGCGAACAAGTAAACATATGCAATTTTCTAAGTTCTTCTAGCGAACAGATGGCGAATAATTTGACATTTACAATTATTTCTATGTTCTTCTAGGGAACATACAGCGAATATGTCTTCTGCAGTGAATAGCCAGCGAACAGTTGTACATTTATTCACTGGATATTCGCAGCTTGTGGCGAACACTCGGCGAATAGTTGCCGCGAACAAACCAATTCGCAGAATGTTCGCCACATATACGCCACATGTTCACAAATGGACAGGCTTTCTCTAAATGACATTATGAACCACAACGGTAATGTATTGACACTAGTTGAATTTAGACAAAAAATTAACATTCAAACTATTTTTTTTCGAATATGAAGGAATAATGGCATCATTCAGAAGTTTTTTTTTGTATTTATATATACACGAGCATCTTTGTGTTTTACTTATATTGCATATTAATGCTGCCTTAATAATTTCTTTATTTACACTGTCCCGTTTTATTGGGATGACAATAACTGTGAGGTTTGGTTCACCCTAGAACCTGGGTTAAACCCCCTGCGGCCTTTTTTGCCACTGACCGTTCCAAGGCGGTAGCCCTATTGTCAACCCTTTTGTGTTTGTGATGCCTAATAAGGCATTTTGTTCATCTTTAAAGTTGTTCTTTGTTTCTGTGTGTGTTTGTGGCTGACTGTAGTCCTTGAATGCTACTTTTCCTTTTCGACTTGTATATCCATATTATCTAAATAAATTTCTCGAGCAATAGTCCAACTCCTATAATACCACTTCATATAGGAATACTTCCACACCCGATTATCGGCAGCCGTAGGTACAGTTCGGCAGCCGTAGGTACAGTTCCCGGTAAACAAAAAAAGGTTTCAAAAGGGTAAGTAAATCTAGTTTTCTGACTTGTTAGCCTTAAACTATTAGAAAAGTGAATCGGCCATTTTAATTTAGAAGGAATGTTGTGTATGTCACCTGAATCCCGTAAAATTTGAACCTATATTATGCGAATTACGGTAGGTCAAATGTTGAAATTAAGCTAAAAAATGTGATTGTAGAAAGTTAGAGACCTGGTACTCTGTCAATAGTGGAGTTTAAGAGATTTCAGACATACTGCCATAAAATATAATCTTTCCTAAATAAACAGTCCAAATTTTAGCCCACAGAACATTTTATTAAAAGAGTTGTGGGTTTTTAAACTCGACCGGGTATTGAACAATGCAGGCGGCCGATTCACTTTTCTAATAGTTTAAGGCTAACACGTCATAAAACTAGATTTACTTACCCTTTTGAAACTTTTTTTGTTTACCGGGAACTGTACCTACGGGTGCCGAACTGTACCTATGGCTGCCGGTAATCGGGTGTGACTTCTTAAAGATGAAAAAGGATGCAGATCCATTTGTGACGCAATGCTATCCAATACAACTGCAATAGAGTTACAAGTTATATACTGGTCTAAATTATTTCATCTACCTTTCAAATCGGTTGAAATTCAGAATAAATCAGAGAATTTTGGAAACAAATTATTTACTTAAAATAATGACTATTTCCATTACAGATCCTTGCTCTATTTGCAATGAAGAGATTGAAACAATAAAACACATATTTTATGAATGTAATGTAGTAAAAGATTTATGGCAAGCACTTGAAAATTTCTTTCATTATAAATGTACTAAAGGATATTAATACATTATGGTCAGTAACTGACATCCTCTTTGAAAATGATAAGTATAATATTGTTATAAATAATCTCATCCTTACTGCCAGAAAATGTATATTCAATCAAAAAATTAAAAAAAACACGTTATCATACTTTAATAATTTTTAAAACTATATTGGATTTAATTTAATTGAATTGGGGTTTTACGGCTCACCCAACACAAGAAAGGTTATATGGCGCCAAACAGGGTTTAAACATGCCAGGCTCATCCTCCATTTGCAACTAGCTAAAATATTGAGAATGGGCCTAGAACCTTGTAACCTGCAGCGTTGCTGCAAATTCTATTGTCGACACTCCATTTACGATGGAAACACGTTTCCACATTTGTATATGCGGTGTCATGAAGGAAACCTTGAATGAGCATGATAAAAACATGACAAAATGAAAATGAAGGGGGTGGGGGTGGGATGTCCTACCCCTCTGTCTCTAGCGGGATTTGTAGTGGTTGTATTCTATCCCGGCAACCACGGGAAAAACTATATTCAAATACTGTTTAAAGTTGAGAAATGTATAGCCTGCAAGAATATTAAATAAGACATTTGTGAAAAGCAATGGGAAAAGTACATGACTTTATTATAAAAAAATAAATAAAATAAATAAATCAAATCAAATCAAAATCACACAATTATAAAACTTATGCTGGTCCTGACTTAAAAAAACATCTTAGTTGACTTGATGAATTCAACATCTGTTATTGTTTATGTATTAGATTCCCACTTTGTATATAAGTTATCCATCTACTCCATTAATACACACTATTTTTAACCCTTTTCACTGAGTTTCTATGTTAAACATGAAAAGCTATTCCAACATGACAAGTTTCTAGAATTGTAACAGATAACTGTTGTAAAGCTAGATAACTGTTGTAAAGCTGAACATTAATGCTATTCATGTTATCTCCCCTGAATACAGTCGCTTTAATATGACTATATACTTACTGATTCTTATATCAGTGAACTACATGTAACATTGATGTGTAGTAGAGTAAGACATTTGACATTATTCGTCGTATATGTTTAACATGGCTCATTGACTATTTTCAAATGAGTTCTCTCATTAAAAAATAAAACCTTTATAACGTATTGTTGTAATTGCTCCACTACTCATAGAGACACAATTTACTGAAGGATCACATTTGACTTTAGGCCTACTCGTATAAAAAATAAGACTTTTGTTTTATTTAAAAAAAAAGAGCGTCATTTATAGATACAGTTTTCCATCATTAGTTTTAAAACCTGATGCAATTGATAATAATACAAAATCCAATTACTTCGAAATATGCAAATGTTTGTTAATATGAAATGTGTGTAACTAAATCTTACAAGACACCACATTGAGACTGCCATGTGTCATCATAAAAAGTAACAAATTGAATATAAATTAACATGGATGACTCGAATTGAAACAAAAGCCCAATATTAAATACTGAACATACACAAGTCTGATGACAGATCATCTCAGCCAGTGCTTTTAAATCTTACATTGAATATTATAATGGTCAATAGGCAGAAACAGCTAAACAATGACATGTTAAGAGATAAAGGGCTGTTATGTCACAAATCCAATCATAAGTTGTATCATAATAGTTAAATGCTAGAATTCTAATGATAAATATACTTACTTATATCAAATGATGTTATATAATATTTCCAGAATGTACGTTTAGAAAAAAATAAATATATATTCACTAGATGCATGTATATATGTATAACTCTAGAATAATACTGTTAAGAATAGAAAAAAAAGTTACAAAAACAACAACATCGACCGCCATTCATAGCCTAAATTGTGTTGGGAAATGACGTTATACACCAAACAAATCATTTGCACATAGCTGGTTCGTGCAGGTGTTACATCTACAGGTATGGGATATGCACATAATGAAAGATCATGACATGTTTGAATAGTATTGATCCAATAATGTTACAATGTTACAGACTGTACTATTCTTGTTAATGAAGCTTACTGACTGTATGTAAACCACAAACAAAGTGGTTACAATGTTACAGACTGTACTATTCTTGTTAATGAAGCTTACTGGCTGTATGTAAACCACAAACAAAGTGGTTACAATGTTACAGACTGTACTATTCTTGTTAATGAAGCTTACTGGCTGTATGTAAACCACAAACAAAGTGGTTACAATGTTACAGACTGTACTATTCTTGTTAATGAAGCTTACTGACTCTATGTAAACCACAAACAAAGTGATGTTACAATGTTACAGACTGTACTATTATTGTTAATGAAGCTTACTGACTGTATGTAAACCACTGACAAAGTGAGTTAATCATTGATCCATTGATGTTACAGACTGTACTATTCGGGTTAATGAAGCTTACTGACTGTATGTAAACCACAAACAAAGTGAGTTAATCGTGATGTTACAGACTGTACTATTCGTGTTAATGAATCTTACTGACTGTATGTAAACCACAAACAAAGTGGTTACAATATTACAGACTGTACTATTCTTGTTAATGAAGCTTACTGACTGTATGTAAACCACAAACAAAGTGGTTACAATGTTACAGACTGTACTATTCTTGTTAATGAAGCTTTCTGACTGTATGTAAACCACAGACAAAGTGAGTTAATCATTGATCCAGTGATGTTACAGACTGTACTATTCGTGTTAATGAAGCTTACTGACTGTATGTAAACCACAAACAAAGTGAGTTAATCGTGATGTTACAGACTGTACTATTCTTGTTAATGAAGCTTACTGACTGTATGTAAACCACAAACAAAGTGAGTTTATCGTGATGTTACAGACTGTACTATTCTTGTTAATGAAGCTTACTGACTGTATGTAAACACAAACAAAGTGATGCCACAATGTTACAGACTGTACTATTCTTGTTAATGAAGCTTACTGACTGTATGTAAACCACACAAAAAGTGATGTTACAATGTTACAGCCTGTACTATTCTTGTTAATGAAGCTTACTGACTGTATGTAAACCACAGACAAAGTGATGTTACAGACTGTACTATCATTGTTAATGAAGCTTACTGACTGTATGTAAACCACAAACAAAGTGATGTTACAATGTTACAGCCTGTACTATTCTTGTTAATGAAGCTTACTGACTGTATGTAAACCACATACAAAGTGATGTTACAGATTGTACTATCATTGTTAATGAAGCTTACTGACTGTATGTAAACCACACAAAAAGTGATGTTACAATGTTACAGCCTGTACTATTCTTGTTAATGAAGCTTACTGACTGTATGTAAACCACAGACAAAGTGATGTTACAGACTGTACTATCATTGTTAATGAAGCTTACTGACTGTATGTAAACCACAAACAAAGTGATGTTACAATGTTACAGCCTGTACTATTCTTGTTAATGAAGCTTACTGACTGTATGTTAACCACACACAAAGTGATGTTACAATGTTACAGACTGTACTATTCTTGTTAATGAAGCTTACTGACTGTATGTAAACCACACACAAAGTGATGTTACAATGTTACAGACTGTACTATTCTTGTTAATGAAGCTTACTGACTGTATGTAAACTACACACAAAGTGATGTTACAATGGTACATACTGTACTATTCTTGTTAATGTATCTAACTGACTGTATGTAAACCACACAAAAAGTGATGTTACAATGTTACAGACTGTACTTTTCTTGTTAATGAAGCGTACTGACTGTATGTAAACCACACAAAAGGTGATGTTACAATGTTACAGACTGTACTATTCTTGTTAATGAAGCTTACTGACTGTATGTAAACCACAGACAAAGTGATGTTACAGACTGTACCATTCTTGTTAATGAAGCTTACTGACTGTATGTAAACCACACACACAGTGATGTTACAATGTTACAGACTGTACTATTCTTGTTAATGAAGCTTACTTACTGTATGTAAACCACACACAAAGTGATGTTACAATGTTACAGACTGTACTATTCTTGTTAATGAAGCTTACTGACTGTATGTAAACCACAAACAAAGTGATGTTACAATGTTACAGACTGTACTATTCTTGTTAATGAAGCTTACTGACTGTATGTAAACCACACACAAAGTGATGTTTAAATGTTACAGACTGTTCTATTATTGTTAATGAAGCTTACTGACTGTATGTAAACCACAAACAAAGTGATGTTACAATGTTACAGACTGTACTATTCTTGTTAATGAAGCTTACTGACTGTATGTAAACCACAGACAAAGTGAGTTACAGACTGTACTATTCTTGTTAATGAAGCTTACTGACTGTATGTAAACCACAAACAAGTGATGTTACAATGTTACAGACTGTTCTATTCTTGTTAATGAAGCTTACTGACTGTATGTAAATCACAGACAAAGTGAGTTACAGACTGTACTATTCTTGTTAATGAAGCTTACTGACTGTATGTAAACTACAGACAAAGTGAGTTACAGACTGTACTATTCTTGTTAATGAAGCTTACTGACTGACTGTATGTAAACCACAAACAAAGTGATGTTACAATGTTACAGACTGTACTATTCTTGTTAATGAAGCTTACTGACTGTATGTAAACCACAGGCAAAGTGAGTTACAGACTGTACTATTTTTGTTAATGAAGTTTACTGACTGTATGTAAACCACAGACAAAGTGAGTTACAATGTTACAGACTGTGCTATTATTGTAACTGAAGCCTACTGACTGTATGTAAACCACAGACAATTGAATTGAATTGAATTGGCTTTTATAGTCGCACCAACAGCTAAGGTCATTTGGCGACTTTCCAGCTTCCATTGGTGGAGGAAGACCCCAGGTGCCCCTCCGGGCAATTATCGTGCACGGGCGGGCACCTGGGTAGAACCACCGACGTTCCGCAAGCCAGCTGGATAGCTTCCTCACATAAAGATTTCTAGGCCCCTGAGGGATCGAACCTACAGCGGTGAGGGGCAAGTGATTCCAAGTCAGAGACGATAACCACTCGGCCACGGACGCCCAAACCACAGACAAAGTGATGTTACAATGTTACAGACTGTACTATTATTGTTAATGAAGCCTACTGACTGTATGTAAACCACAGACAAAGTGATGTTACAGACTGTACTATCATTGTTAATGCAGCTTACTGACTGTATGTAAACCACACACAAAGTGATGTTACAATGTTACAGACTGTACTATTCTTGTTAATGAAGCTTACTGACTGTATGTAAACCACAAAGAAAGTGATGTTACAATGTTACAGCCTGTACTATTCTTGTTAATGAAGCTTACTGACTGTATGTAAACCACACACAAAGTGATGTTACAATGTTACAGACTGTACTTTTCTTGTTAATGAAGCTTAATGACTGTATGTAAACCACAAACAAAGTGATGTTACAATGTTACAGACTGTACTATTCTTGTTAATGAAGCTTACTGACTGTATGTAAACCACAAACAAAGTGAGTTACAGACTGTACTGTTATTGTTAATGAAGCTTACTGACTGTATGTAAACCACAGACAAAGTGAGTTACAGACTGTACTATTCTTGTTAATGAAGCTTACTGACTGTATGTAAACCACAGACAAAGTGAGTTACAGACTGTACTATTCTTGTTAATGAAGCTTACTGACTGTATGTAAACCACAAACAAAGTGATGTAACAATGTTACAGACTGTACTATTCTTGTTAATGAAGCTTACTGACTGTATGTAAACCACAGACAAAGTGAGTTACAGACTGTACTGTTATTGTTAATGAAGCTTACTGACTGTATGTAAACCACAGACAAAGTGAGTTACAGACTGTACTATTCTTGTTAATGAAGCTTACTGACTGTATGTAAACCACAGACAAAGTGAGTTACAATGTTACAGACTGTACTATTATTGTTAATGAAGCCTACTGACTGTATGTAAACCACAGACAAAGTGGTTTACAATGTTACAGACTGTACTATTATTGTTAATGAAGCCTACTGACTGTATGTAAACCACAGACAAAGTGATGTTACAATGTTACAGACTGTACTATTATTGTTAATGAAGCCTACTGACTGTATGAAAACCACAAACAAAGTGAGTTAATCGTCATGATGTTACAGACTGTGCTAACATTGTTAATGAAGCTTACTGACTGTATGTAAACCGCAGACAAAGTGAGTTACAGACTGTACTATTCTTGTTAATGAAGCTTACTGACTGTATGTAAACCACAGACAAAGTGATGTTACAATGTAACATACTGTACTATTCTTGTTAATGAAGCTTACCGACTGTATGTAAACCACAGACAAAGTGATGTTACAGACTGTACTATTCTTGTTAATGAAGCTTACTGACTGTATGTAAACCACACACAAAGTGAGTTACAGACTGTACTATTCTTGTTAATGAAGCTTACTGACTGTATGTAAACCACAGACAAAGTGAGTTAATCGTTACATTGTTACAGCCTGTACTGTTATTGTTAATGAAGCTTACTGACTGTATGTAAACCACAGACAAAATGAGTTACAGACTGTACTATTCTTGTTAATGCAGCTTACTGACTGTATGTAAACCACACACAAAGTGAGTTACAGACTGTACTATTCTTGTTAATGAAGCTTACTGACTGTATGTAACCCACAGACAAAGTGAGTTAATCGTTACATTGTTACAGCCTGTACTGTTATTGTTAATGAAGCTTACTGACTGTATGTAAACCACAGACAAAGTGAGTTAATCGTTACATTGTTACAGCCTGTACTGTTATTGTTAATGAAGCTTACTGACTGTATGTAAACCACAAACAAAGTGAGTTACAGACTGTACTATTCTTGTTAATGCAGCTTACTGACTGTATGTAAACCACAGACAAAGTGAGTTAATCGTTACATTGTTACAGCCTGTACTGTTATTGTTAATGAAGCTTACTGACTGTATGTAAACCACAGACAAAGTGAGTTAATCGTTACATTGTTACAGCCTGTACTGTTATTGTTAATGAAGCTTACTGACTGTATGTAAACCACAGACAAAGTGAGTTACAGACTGTACTATTCTTGTTAATGCAGCTTACTGACTGTATGTAAACCACAGACAAAGTGAGTTACAGACTGTATTGTTCATGTTAATGAAGCTTACTGACTGTATGTAAACCACAGACAAAGTGAGTTACAGACTGTATTGTTCATGTTAATGAAGCTTACTGACTGTATGTAAACCACAGACAAAGTGAGTTACAGACTGTATTGTTCATGTTAATGAAGCTTACTGACTGTATGTAAACCACAGACAAAGTGATGTTACAATGTAACAGACTGTACTATTCTTGTTAATGAAGCTTACCGACTGTATGTAAACCACAGACAAAGTGATGTTACAGACTGTACTATTCTTGTTAATGAAGCTTACTGACTGTATGTAAACCACACACAAAGTGAGTTACAGACTGTACTATTCTTGTTAATGAAGCTTACTGACTGTATGTAAACCACAGACAAAGTGAGTTAATCGTTACATTGTAACAGCCTGTACTGTTATTGTTAATGAAGCTTACTGACTGTATGTAAACCACAGACAAAATGAGTTACAGACTGTACTATTCTTGTTAATGCAGCTTACTGACTGTATGTAAACCACACACAAAGTGAGTTACAGACTGTACTATTCTTGTTAATGAAGCTTACTGACTGTATGTAAACCACAGACAAAGTGAGTTAATCGTTACATTGTTACAGCCTGTACTGTTATTGTTAATGAAGCTTACTGACTGTATGTAAACCACAGACAAAGTGAGTTAATCGTTACATTGTTACAGCCTGTACTGTTATTGTTAATGAAGCTTACTGACTGTATGTAAACCACAGACAAAGTGAGTTACAGACTGTACTATTCTTGTTAATGCAGCTTACTGACTGTATGTAAACCACAGACAAAGTGAGTTACAGACTGTACTATTCTTGTTAATGAAGCTTACTGACTGTATGTAAACCACAGACAAAGTGAGTTACAGACTGTACTATTCTTGTTAATGAAGCTTACTGACTGTATGTAAACCACACACAAAGTGAGTTACAGACTGTACTATTCTTGTTAATGAAGCTTACTGACTGTATGTAAACCACACACAAAGTTAGTTACAGACTGTACTATTCTTGTTAATGAAGCTTACTGACTGTATGTAAACAACAGACAAAGTGAGTTAATCGTTACAATGTGACAGCCTGTACTGTTATTGTTAATGAAGCTTACTGACTGTATGTAAACCACAGACAAAGTGAGTTAATCGTTACAATGTTACAGCCTGTACTGTTATTGGTAATGAAGCTTACTGACTGTATGTAAACCACAGACAAAGTGAGTTAATCGTCACAATGTTACAGACTGTACTATCATTGTTAATGAAGCTTACTGACTGTATGTAAACCACAAACAAAGTGTTAATGAAGCTTACTGACTGTATGTAAACCACAAACAAAGTGTTAATGAAGCTTACTGACTGTATGTAAACCACAAACAAAGTGAGTTAATCGTCAGTTTGAAAACACAAACTACAATATTTGCTAGATTTGCTTATTGTCAGCGGTTTTGTTTAATATGTTGGTATATTTTAACATTTTGATTTCTATAAAAGCAAGGTGCGGCAGTAAAACGTCTCCCCGCGCTTGCAATCAGTACTGTTATTCATTCGATCTTTGGAGATCGCTGAGCCCGATACTTATATTTAATTATCGGTGGTACTTTTTCATTTATTTTTGCTTTCTTACTTAATTTTTTATTCAGTGGTTCCACTACTCCGGCCGATTAAAGGCTCTGGGTATTGTCTAACCACTTAAAGGATATGTTGTCTGATTTTTAATTTAGTCTTTTGATTGTTACTTGTGATATGCAGGCTTCATAACCGCTGCTCCCAACTAAATTCCATTATGTTTATTTCGCTCTTCGGGGCATTTAATTTTATTAGATACTGGGACCATACGCAGTACGACATGGGGAAGAAAGACACTCCATGTCCACCGCCATCGGGATGGTTAAAATTTGTACTATTGATTTTATTAATATTGAGTTCTGCTCAACCCGGGGCTAGAGGGCGTGAGCGGTAGCTAGCATATTTCACTACCGCTCATGAACAGTCTCAATCAAACCGAGACTGCAATATTTCGTATGTGTCGTTTACGGCCGTTTCCAAAGGTCCATTATCATACTCTTTTAATTATTTAAAGATATAAATTGCATTGGTAAATACTCTAAAAAGTCATGTTTAATCACCTTTACACCCGTTTTGGAATTTATGTCAGGAGAGTAAAAGTCTATGTTGCTGCCATCCTATGGTTAGATACTATTGATATTGAATACCTATTGATATATATTGTCATCAAATAGTTATGTAACCAAGACAGAATGAAAAATATTTTGGTAAATAGCAATCGATGTTGCCAGATACATTTCAAACTTTATTAAGAACAAGTCTATTTTTGCTAGAAATTGCATGTTTTTGACATAATCATGATATGAACTTCTTTTACAAAGATTTATGGTCAAATTAGTATGGTATGTGAATTATTTTTTTTTTGCGGCTATCTTGGACGCCATCTTTAATTAAACACCTTTTTTCCACTGAGACCAACGTGGCATCACACTTTAGTAATATAGACTCCATCGTGAACATGTTGGTATATAACTATCAATGTGGCCGACGAAAGTTACGCATAACCATATGCTGTATACGAGCTGAAAAGAGAGACCATTATATTATGATGTTATTAATTAAGTGAGTTCATACTTACACAGTTATTTGTCCAGTAACAATGTCCGAGGACCAATAACTCGGACAATATGAAAACAATTAATGAAAATTGATTAATTAACTTCCACTACAGTACAATTTTATTTTAATAAAATTATTTTGAATTATTTTGAATTATTTTGAAATAATTTGCATTCATTTATATTTGTAGGTTGCATTAATTTCAATTATAGGTTGATACCGTCACATAATGTGAATGACGCCACTTAAAGCTCGTATTGGCGAGTTTCTTCATACTGACATTGTTTTTTTATATTGGCCGACTTCGGTTCGTATTGGTCTAGTAAGCGTTGTATTATGTGTAGAATTTCTAGTAAAACACTGTTAATAATGAACGTGAAGTTGGCAGTAGCAGTAGCAGCAGTAGCAGTAGTTACTGCCAGCAATAGCAGCAGTAGCAGTAGTTACTGCCAGCAGTAGCAGCAGTAGCAGTAGATAATGCCAGCAGTAGAGCCCCATCTCAGTAGGTATATTCATCGCAAATGCTTTCTTTGCGAAAGTATGTTGTTTCTACTTTCCCACCATCATGTTTAGCAGACAACACCTTTCGCAACCATCATATGTTATATATACTGCTATTGCTACTGCTACTTCTACTGTTAACTACTGCCAGCAGTAGCAGAAGTAGCAGTAGCCACTGCCAGCAGTAGCATAAGTAGAGTCAATAGTCATCGTAATTATGACGATATATGATGTTTTCTTTGCGAAAGTATGTTGATTCTACTTTCTCACCATCATGTTTAGCAGACAACCCCTTTCGCAACCATCATATATTTGCTACTGCTATTGCTACTGCTACTGTTAACTACTGCCAGCAGTAGCAGCAGTAGCAGTAGCTACTGCCAGCAGTAGCAGCAGTAGAGTCAATAGTCATCGCAATTATGACAATATACTGTGAAATCATTATATTTCGTGGGGGATTTAATTTCGCGTATTTCGTGGATGACCCAAACCACGAAATCAAATCCCCACGATTATAAATGTCCAAGTAGTATGTGTACGAAACAGGCTTTTCCTGTTCGACTTTTATATCTACTATATTAGATCGGTTATGTATTGCAGTTTTATCAATGAGTTTGGCATATTAACATACGTTTAATACTTATTGAACCAAGTTGTTTGTTGCAGATAAAATGTTTATCATTATGAATGTATTGAATAATTATATAATTATTTATATAATAAACAAAATAAACACTTGCTTGTTTGTTTTAATCTTTTTAATGTGTCAGTATAAATGCCGATGCGTACAGTACGAGACACATATGCAAGCACACTACGTTTCACTTCAAGGAGGTGAACGAACTATACGCACTGTATGCACTCACTGCGCTTGCATCCGGTATCTCTTAACAGAAACTAGATATTCCACTGCAATGGATAGCATCATTTTCTACGGAATGGTAATTATTCAAATTGAACAGTGTGTGTTTGAGTGTAAAAAATCTATTCTTTGAGACTGGCAATCATTTAGATCCATATTCATGATAGTGTTGATAAACTTTAATGTGAGCGGATCTTGCCGATGGTTTACACACTCACAGAGTTCGACACATGTTGCTGTTCCTTTGAAATTGGCAAGAAAATGGCATCTTATGTAATGATGAACAGTGCTGGTGAGGCTTAAGAATTATCTGTCCGATAAATGTATGTCTCTGAATACGTTGAGAATAAAAGAAGTTAGTTACCCCCAAACAGATGACGGGTTTTTACTTTAGGTTTTTACTTCATCTATCAAATGTACATATCAGTTACTGATTTGGAGGGCACATTCTAAACAGGTCCTCATGTTACGAACCAGCTGTTAACGACCCGAATGGCCTGCGTCTGTTATGATCAATGTAATGATATTAATTCGTCAAATGAACAGCCGTGTATATAATTATGCATATATTTGCATGAAATTAAGCATGATGAAGATTTCTGATTAAGATAAGCTCTGAGAGGTGAGATTTAATGATGTTAGTGCGTCAGATGAACAGCCGTGTATATAATTATGCATGTATTTGCATGAAATTAAGCATGATGAAGACTTCTGATTAGTGTGTGTGTGTAATTCTAAGGTTTAGAGTCCGTCCGCAAACGAACACGTCGAGGTAAACCTGACGCGATGGGCCTTCTGATTAAGACAAGCTCTGAGAGGTGAGATGTAATGATATTAATTCGTCAAATGAACAGCCGTGTATATAATTATGCATATGTTATGATGTTTTCTTTGCGCAAGTATGTTGTTTCTACTTTCCCACCATCATGTTTAGCAGACAACCCCTTTTGCAACCATCACATGTTTGCTACTGCTGTTGCTACTGCTACTGCTACTGCTAACAACTGCCAGCAGCAGTAGCAGTAGGTAGTAGAGCACCATCTCAATAGATATAGTACTCATCGCAAGAATATAAGTTCAATGTTCAACCATCATGTTTTATAACACAACCGTTTCGCCAATATCAAGTATATATATCTGTTTCGCTACCCTTAATGCTGTGAGTTTTTAGTTACTGCTAGCAGTAGGAGCAGTAGCACTAACTAATACAAGTAGTATCAGTAGAGTAGAAGTATATACTTTTAGCAGTAGATGCAGTAGAGCAATAGAAGCACTACTATCAACATCTATTGTTGTTTCTGCTTTCCATTTCTAACCATCATGTTTTATAGGCAACCTCTTTCGCACTTCGTTCTCAACCGTTACAGCTGAAACTTATTAAACAAAAATAGGTCTTGTAGTCGGATAAAGAGTGTTGCCGGCGGGCAGATCAACATCATAGACATGCAGTCTCACTGGATATTCAAGCATGATGGCCAGCCTACTAATTCCACCCCACTTGAGATTGTTTATCGCAGTTTTTGTTCTACTGCTGTAGTACTGAAGTGTACACAGCGGTACATTGGAACCAAGCGTTTTCTGTCCGATTACGGGTGTTGCCGGCGGAAAAATCAAACTCATAGATACGTGGTCTCAGCGATTTTTTAAAGCAAGATGGCCGACCTACTAAAATCTACCTTTTTGAAATTCTTTATCAACGTTTTAGTTCTACTGCTATGTTACTGAAGTTTGCACTGAGATAGACTCGAAATGGCGTTTTTGTCGGGTTTTGGGTGTTGCCGGCGGGCAGATCAACCACATAGACACGCGGGCTCAGCGTTTTCTTAAAGCCTTTTGGTAGTACCATTTGAGACCGTTTATCACAATTTTGGTTCTACTGCTGTGTGATTGAAAGTTCGAAAGTAGTCAAAAACACGTCTGGTCGTCGGATAACGAGTGTTGCCGGCTGGCAGTTCAACATCATAGACATGCAGTCTTACTGGATATTAAAAGCATGATGGCCAGCCTACTAATTGCACCCTACTTGAGATTGTTTATCGCAGTTTTTGTCGGCGGAAAAATCAAACTCATAGATACGTGGTCTGAGCGATTTTTTAAAGCAGGATGGCCGACTAACTCCAACTAAAATCAACCTATTTGAAATTATTTATCAACGTTTTAGTTCTACTGCTGTGTTACTGAAGTTTGCACTGAAATATACTCGAAATGGCGTTTTTGTCGGGTTTCGGGCGTTGCCGGCAGGCAGATTAACCACATAGACACGCGGGCGCAGCGTTTTTCTAAAGCCTTTTGGTAGTGCTACTAAAATCACCCCATTTGAGACCGTTTATCACAATTTTGGTTCTACTGCTGTATGATTGAAAGTTCGAAAGTAGTCAAAAACACGTCTGGTCGTCGGATAACGAGTGTTGTCGGCGGGCAGTTAAACATCATAGACATGCAGTCTTACTGGATATTAAAAGCATGATGGCCAGCCTACTAATTGCACCCTACTTCAGATTGTTTATCGCAGTTTTTGTCGGCGGAAAAATCAAACTCATATATACGTGGTCTGAGCGATTTTTTAAAGCAGGATGGCCGACTAACTCCAACTAAAATCAACCTATTTGAAATTATTTATCAACGTTTTAGTTCTACTGCTGTGTTACTGAAGTTTGCACTGAAATATACTCGAAATGGCGTTTTTGTCGGGTTTCGGGCGTTGCCGGCGGGCAGATCAACCACATAGACACGCGGGCGCAGCGTTTTTCTAAAGCCTTTTGGTAGTGCTACTAAAATCACCCCATTTGAGACCGTTTATCACAATTTTGGTTCTACTGCTGTATGATTGAAAGTTCGAAAGTAGTCAAAAACCCGCCTGGTCGTCGGATAACGCGTGTTTCCGGCGGGCAGATCAGCATCATGGACATGCAGTCTCACTGGATATTAAAAGCATGATGGCCAGCCTACTAATTCCAACCCACTTGAGTTTGTTTATCGCAGTTTTTGTTCTACTGCTGTAGAACTGAAGTGTGTACAGCGGTACATTTGAACATGCGTTTTTTGTCCGGTTACGGGTGTTGCCGGCGGAAAAATCAAACTCATAGATACGTGGTCTCAGCGACTTTTTAAAGCAAGATGGCCGACCAACTAAAATCAACCTATTTGGAACTCTTTATCAACGTTTTAGTTCTACTGCTGTGTTACTGAAGTTTGCACTGAAATTTACTCGAAATGGCATCGTTTTGCTAAAGCCTTTTAGTAGTGCTACTAAAATCACACCATTTGAGACCGTTTATCACAATTTTGGTTCTACTGCTGTATGATTGAATGTTCGAAAGTAGTCAAATACACGTCTAGTCGTCGGATAACGAGTGTTGCCGGCGGGCAGATCAACATCATAGACATGCAGTCTCACTGGATATTAAAAGCATTATGGCCAGCCTACTAATTCCACCCCACTTGAGATTGTTTATCGCAGTTTTTGTTCTACTGCTGTATATGTAGTACTGAAGTGTGTGCAGCGGTACATTTGAACTTGCGTTTTCTGTCCAATTACGGGTGTTGCCGGCGGAAAAATCAAACTCATAGATACGTGGTCTCAGCGATTTTTTTAAACAAGAAGGCGGACCTACTAAAATCAACCTATTTCAAATCTTCATCATCGTTTAAGTTCTACTGCTGTGTTACTGAAGTTTGCACTGAAATAGACTCGAAATGGCGTTTTTTGTCGGGTCTCTGATGTTGCCGGCGGGCAGATCAACCACATAGACACGAGGGCGCAGCGTTTTTTTTAAAACCTTTTGGTAGTGCTACTAAAATCACACCATTTGAGACCGTTTATCACAATTTTGGTTTTACGGATGTATGATTGAAAGTTCGAAAGTAGTCAAAAACACGTCTGGTCGTCGGATAACGAGTGTTGCCGGCTGGCAGATCAACATCATAGACATGCAGTCCTACTGGATATTAAAAGCATGATGGTCAGCCTACTAATTCCACTCACTTGAGATTGTTTATCGCAGTTTTTGGTCTACTGCTGTAGTACTGAAATGTGTGCAACGGTACATTTGAACATGTGTTTTCTGTCCGATTAAGGGTGTTGCCGGCGGAAAAATCAAACTCATAGATATGTGGTCTCAGCGATTTTTAAAGCAAGATGGCCGACCTACTAAAATCAATCTATTTGAAATTCGTCATCAACGTTTTATTTCTACTGCTGTGTTACTGAAATTTGCACTGAAATAGACTCGAAATGGTGTTTTTGTCGGGTTTCGGGTGTTGCCGGCGGACATATCAACCACATAGACACGCAGGCCCAGCGTTTTTTTAAAGCCTTTTGGTAGTGCTACAAAAATCGCACCAACTGAGACCGTTTATCACAATTTTGGTTTTACTGCTGTATGATTGAAAGAAAGATAAACATATCGGACAGGTAAAGCAGCATTCAAGGACGACAGTCAACCACAAAACACAAAAACAAACACGCAAACAGACGAACGAGAAGGCAAAAGTAATAAAAAATGCAAACGACATCACAAACACAAAAGGGTTGACAATAGGGCTACCGCCTTAGAACGGTCAGTGGCAACAAAGGCCACTGGGGGTTTAAACCGGTTCTAGGGTGCACCAAACCTCACACTTACCCTACTGTCATCAAATTAAAACAGGACAGTGTAAATAAAGAAATCCCCGCCATGATCCAATCTCTAACCAACAAGGCAGCATCAATAGGCAATATAAGTAAAACACAATTATGCTCGTGTAAATATAATACAAACAAAACAAAGTTTGAAAGTAGTCAAAAACATGTCTGGTCGTCGGATAACGAGTGTTGCCGGCGGGCAGATCAACATCATAGACATGCAGTCTCACTGGATATTAAAAGCATGATGGCCAGCCTACTAATTCCACCCCACTTGAGATTGTTTATCGCAATTTTGTTCTATTGCTGTAGTACTGAAGTGTGTACAGCGGTACATTTGAACATGCGTTTTCTTTCCGATTACGGGTGTTGCCGGCGGAAAAATCAAACTCATAGATACGTGATCTCAGCGATTTTTTAAAGCAAGATGGCCGTCCTACTAAAATCTACCTTTTTGAAATTCTTTATCAACGTTTTAGTTCTACTGCTGTGTTACTGAAGTTTGCACTGAAATAGACTCGAAATGGCGTTTTTGTCGAGTTTCTGGTGTTGCCGGGGGGCAGATTAACCACATAGACACGCGGGCGCAGCGTTTTTTAAAGCATTTTGGTAGTGCTACTAAAATCACACCACTTGAGACCGTTGATCAACATTTTGGTTCTATTGCTGTATGGTTGAAAGTTCGAAAGTAGTAAAAAAGACGGCTGGTCGTCGGATAACGAGTGTTGACGGCGGGACGATCAACATCATAGATATGCAGTCTCACTGGATATTAAAAGCATGATGGCCAGCCTACTAATACCACCCCACTTGAGATTGTTCATAGCAGTTTTTGTTCTACTTTCTACTGCTGTCATAGAACGGACGAGGTATTTCATTATCAGGTAATGGTAACCTTCACCTTGCACTTATTGACCCCAAAACGTATAGATTCATCTCTTCTCCATGTCCTCTCTATCGGTGACGTTTACTGCATATGGCTAGCAGTCTTGAGTTATAGAGCGGACAATGTGTTTAATTATCAGGTCATTGTAACCTTTACCTTAAACCCACTGGCCCCATACTGTATAAAGGTCATCTTCTCACCATGGACAGTATACCTGTAACGTTGCATGCATATGGCTACGTAAATTGATTATAGAGCGGACAAGAGGTAACCCTTTGACCCTCAAAATGTATAGGTGCATCCACTTATCAAGGACAAATTAATTAAAGTTTTATGAGTGTGGGGTGCCGTCGCCGTGTCCAAGTGGTTAACGACTGTTGCAACCCTAAAGTAACAACTGCACTAAACGTAATAAACTTCACTAAAGGTAACACTTTTGAGACTAAAGGTAACAACCTACACTAAAGATAACAAAAAAGTTTGCACTAAAGGTAACAACTGCTGCACTAAAGGCAACACGAGTTTGACCTGCACTAAAGGTAACAACCCTATGCCCTAAAGGTAACAACACATTATTGGTACTTGTTTTCAGATTGGAAACTCGGCTATATATTTTTGCGAGGAAAATAAGCCGCAAAGTAAACTGTATTGAGTAATTATTATATTCATTTGAAAAAAGCGTCCGATTTCGAGTAAACTTCACTTTTCAAAAAATCGAAGCTAATGCGCGCGCTTCCAATGTGTCTCAATAGAAAGAGTTTATTTCACTGTCTGAAAATATCTTAACGGTAGTTGTCTCTCTTGCCTTTTTTATCATTATTATTTACTCAAGGCAAGTTATTGTTGGTACTAATCCCTGCACAACAAAGTATACATTAAGCGGTCCCGCCTTAATTTTATTAAGCGATGGTGTTTTATTGTTGAAATATTTGTTATAAAATCCTGCTAATATAAGCTTCACCATCGCTTAATAAAATTAAGGCGGGACCGCTTAATGTATACTTTGTTGTGCAGGGATTATACACAATTGAATTAATATTGTGCATATATCCGTCAGCTAAAATACTACTTCGAATTGAAACTAGAATTTGAATTTATATTCTTCTATGACGGAGAAACTGGAAAACTTGGAAAAGGTTGAAAAAATTATCAAAATCGGATGATAAAAAAAAAAGAAAAAAAAGACAGCAAACGTATGAAAATTAAGTATACTAAAGTGTAACTATTCATTATAGGACCAGTAATTTACCTCAGAATGACGGCTCCAGTATCCGTTTTAGAACAATCTTCTTTGTTTATCATCCGATTTTGTCAAAACTCTCAATAATTAAGATTATTTGCCAGTATGCCTACATTCCCTTTATGGTTTTTATGTTAAAATCATTTCCTCTAGGTGTCAGGTCCATATGACCTTGACTTTTGACCTTATAACACAAACACTGATAGGGGTTGTTGTTTAACCAAGAGTATTATTTGTATAAAGTTTCCAGATTAAAGGGCAAATAGTTTATGAATGACAGCCGGAAATAAGTTTTCATGGTCAAGCCTAATATTCATTAATATGTTGAGCACAAGTTTCAGACTCGACTCAAAATCTCTTCATTTTTTATAAATTCCAAATAAAAACAATTTTACAAGCAAATTACTATATTTATTTACAGAAACGAGTTACTTCAAAGGTAAATTAAGGTAACTTAACAGAAAATGTCTGAAAATCACAATTCTTACCCATAATTTTGTGTTGATTGGGTTTGCAAAAAAATGAAATTTTTCGACTGAGTCGAATTGATGAAATTATGCCCAGGTCATAGTGAACTTGACATTTGACCTACTAGTAAATAAATTAAGTGCAAGAGACGTTTTTCATGATTGGGTTAAACAACAACGTAATATGCACGTGAAGCAAGTATTTATTACATTTGTTTCCTTTTTTGCACATAATGTATGTCACTTTCAATTATTTTTTACATTTGTCAACTTTTTTCTTTTCACATTTGTCACAAAATATTTTTTTTACATATATAACCAACCGTGTTACATTTGGGGCAGGTTATTTATTTACGTGATTTTTTTATTTTACATATGTGACACTTTTTAAGTTTGAGGTTCCTACACAAACTCTACTTTCAAAATATGGGACACTCGCGCAATTTTCTTGAATAAGTTGTCGAATAATGCAAACTTCCGGTTACAATGCCTACTCGGTTCTAATCTCATGAAGTACCAAGCCAGGAGAATCAAATATAGCTATCATAGTTGTATGTTATGTATCGGTACTACAATAAGAGTGTGGATCTGCATGTAGGACGCTTGAACGCGAAACCGGAATGTGAAAACTGTCACAAATGTAAGGCAATGTTACTTTAAATGTAAATCTTACACAAATGTTAAAAAAACACACACTTACATGTGAAAACGACCTGGGAACAAATGTTATACAACTCTACTATATTATTTTTTATTTTTTTCTTCACCACTCACATTTAACAGACACACACAGAGAAAATGGTTAAGATAAATGTTATCATGTTTACACTTTTTACTTTTTCACGATTTTGACAAAAGAACAGTTTTGGCTACAGTCATGATATTTTGAATATAGTGCTGAAGTTTAGTCTACAATAGCCCTGGGTTTATGTTATCCTCCATCAGGGCTGATTGATGTTTAATTTAAATATAGGGGACACTTTAACAAATCTTTTTAGAAACTAATGTGGCTGTTCTTGCGATATCTTCACCAAACTAACGGAACGAGGACACCGTTACTTTCAGAATTATTTTATCAAATTATTTTACAAAAGAATACCCTTTTATGATATCCTTTTATGGACGTTTGTTTAATATTGATATGCACAAATGTGAAAGATTGCCGTGTGTCCCTTAAAGAAATTAAAGAAATTGTTATTTTGTTTGTTTGGATGTGCTTCCTTACTTTGAATAACTTGTTATTTACAACAAATGTGTTGTTTACAGTCATTTATTTTAAAAGAAATTCATGGCGTCATGACATTTTGGAAGACAAACACATTTTTACCGTTAACATATTGATAAACTAGATCCACGGGCATAGTTAGCACTTAAAGCTAAAAACATCATCTACATTGCTGTAATATGTTCTTCTTATTTATCAAACTACGCGTCCAGTGATACACGGTAACTTAAACACCGTAACTCATTCGCAATTTCTATGGTGGGAACCAAAGCACACTGCTGGCACTGGAGCACATGGTTTCTAGGAGACAGGAACACGTGGTCTTCCAAAAAAAACGACAATCTAAGCAGACGACTGGTTGCAGTGTCGTATTCTGTTGAACTGGTAACAATGGAGTTACTGCGCCGGAGAAGTAAATAACGAAGAAGCTGATTTTATATACACATCGCGCTTTGATTATACCCACCTTTTGAATAAAACAGGGTAGATCTATATTAACATTGCCCCCGATTGTCCGTCTGTTCTGTTCATCCGTCCGTCTGTCTGTCATTCCGTCCGTCCGTTACCATATCTTCTCCTAAACTGCTGAACGGGATTCAATCAAACTTAGTGTACGACTTCCCCATATGATAACGGCGTGAAAGAGCAACACTATTTTAGACTCCGCACCAACATATTAGATAACATATTTACGGTGTTCCGTTAGGGCCATCGTACCATCGCGTATCGACCTTTACAAGTCGATGCGCGATGGTACGATGGTACGATGGCGAGGGCATGATGGTACGATGGCGATGGTACGATGACGCGATGGTACGATGACGATGGTACGATGGTACGATGGCGATGATACGATGATACGATGGTCCATTTACAACTCGATGCGCGATGGCACTATGGCACGATGGCGATGGTACGAAGGCAATGACGCGATGGACCATCGTACCATCGCCATCGTACCATCGTGTCATCGTCATCGTACCATCGTGCCATCGCACCATCGCAGTCGATGTGCGATGTTGCATCGCCCCTTGCTCTATCGTACCATCGCTCCATCACCTTCCGATTATACATGCGCACAATGCGCACAATGCGCACATCAAAGCAAAACAAAAATGGAGGACATCATGGATGCAAAGATTCGACAATTTAAACGCGTTTAAAGTCGATGTGCGATGGTACGATGGTACGATGGCGATGGTATATTGAAAATATATTCCATAAACTTATACAATATGGAGTCCGCGGAAAAATTCTAAATATTATTAAATCATTGTATGCAAATATAATCAAGAGTTACATATGAAAACCAGCTTAGTGGCAGTTTTAGCTGTTTTCCGGGAAAAACCCATGGGATTGTTTGTTACCTTTCATATTTTCCAAGTATGTGAATGACTTAAAAGAACATTGCATGATTTTAAAGGTATCGATACTGGAATGTCAAAGCTGTTACTACTCCTATATGCTGATGACATAGTGATATTTTCGGATACCGAACAAGGGCCACAAAATAGATTAGATATACTGCATAGTTATTATTAAAAATTTGGTGGTCAGATAAAATGAAATCTATTATTCACATAAAATCATATATAAGTCAATTTACGGACTTATCTGTTAGCAATACTTTAGACAATTTTCGACAAACTCAGTTTGCCTATTTTAAATTATGGCGCAGAGGTATGCGGATTCTCAAAGGCGGAAAGGCTATACAAAGTACACCTTACATTTTGAAAACAGCTTTTATGTGTTAAGACACAAACTCAAAACAATTTCGCATATGGAGAACTCGGGAGAGTTCCTTTAAAAAGTCAACGTATGGTTTATAACATACGATTCTGGTTAAAAGTATACGCGTGAGAGATCGTAAATATGTAAAACAGATGTGTACAAGTAGAAACTGATGCAAAGCATCAGGGCGGCGCAGAATGTTTTCAAAAAGAGGAAACAAACATGTGAATTTATTTGCAAATTTCCCCCCAACATTTTGGCCAGTCTTTTACCCCCAACAGTTTTACAACAACAACAACAACAACAACAACACAGCAACAACAAGTCACGTGCTCCTCCAATTGAAGCATCAAAAAGCAATCCCAATATAGGCAGCGAGCTTCTGGCGTGCCGCCAATAATGTTATGCTACATGATCTGATTGTAAACCCAAAATAAATTAAATTGGGCATCTCAAGTTACAGGATTATTGGAACGAACAGGATTTAACGGAGTTAGGTATATTCAATGAGTAGAAAACACAACATACTTCATTAATATATTTAAACAACGAGTTAAGGATATGTTTATACGAAATTGGAATGTCAAATTATTGGCTTCCACTAGAGCTAGTACGTAAAGAATAAGATCCGATTTTAGGTTCAAATATTATTTAGACATACTCCAATATAAATAAATTGAAACTGGGCATGGTCAAATAAAATTCCAAGATCTGAAATAAAATATATGCATGTACTATTTGCATGTGAACTTTTGGGCGTAATGCCTTTTGTTTATGTGTGTAATATTATTAATATAATTGTAATGTTCTTTACAAAGATCACTGACAACGATAAATACAAGCGGAGTATCTTCGTAAATAAACAAAAAAACAACTATATATATACTGGTATTTTATGCCATTAGTATAGTAGGGTATTATTTTTGCTTTTGAACTGTTACTTTCAACTTATAAAATCGTAACAAGAGACCCAAGGGGGCCTGTATCGCTCTACTGGCTAAAATGAATACTAGGTTATGTGTGATTATGTGAAAAAGATAGAATATACATGTAAAAACATCAATGGCGCTAACTCTGTTGATATTGATTAAATCGGGATGTTGTTTAACATGTGCGAGCTTTTATTGATATCAACAAACTGGCAGATAAAAAGTAAAGGTTTTATCAACTTAATGAGGCCAACAAGTATATTTTAAGAAAACCAAGGGCTATAACTCTGACCCTACCTACACATCAATGTTCAGGCTACTATATCATTCCTTAATAAAGTAATTGTGCGACACCATTTATTCTATTATTAGTAACAGTGACCTTGACCCTGACCCCAATTAACTCAAATGGAATCCCAAGTTTGCTTTTCATATAAGGTTTTTACATACCATGTTGCAGGCCAATATCTCATTACTAATTAAAGCTTTTAGTGAAAACCAATTTTCTATTTTTAGTTACAGTGAACTTGACCTCAGTGACCCCAATTACAATCTCAAGCTTCCTTTTTTATAATAAGCTACATACACATCAAGATTCAGGTCAATATCTCATTCCTAACTGAAGTTATTGTGCGGAAATCATTTTTCTATTTCTAGTAACCGTAACCTTGACATTGACCCTTGTGACCCCAGATGCATTTTGAAGCTTAATTTTCATATAGGATACATGCACACCAAGATTCGGACCAGTATCTCAATCCTAGCTAAAGTTGAGAGGAAACTGATTTTCTATTTTTAGTAAAATTTACCTTGACCCCAGTGACCCCAAATGCAAGCCCATGCCTCATATCTCATTGACAAGTTATTGAGAGGAAATTGTTTTCCATTTTCAATAACAGTGACCTTGACCTTGATCCCAGTGACCCAAAATGTATTCCCAGACTTTTTTTCCATATAAGCTACCAACACATAAAGTTTCGTGTCAATATCTCATTCCTAACTAAAGTTTTTGAGAGGAAATTTACTACCTATTTTTAGCAACAGTGACCTTGAGCTTGACCACAGTGATTCGAAATGCAATCCCAAGCTTCTTTTTCAATGACGCTACCTAAGCACCAAGTGTCAGGTCAATATCTCATTCATGGTTATAAGAAAAATAAAATCCCTTTCGTGTTAACGAGGCAAATATATATAGGTTTACCACCAATCTGGTAAAGTTTTGGAAATATGTGATAAAAAATGAAGGTCCCAATGTGTTAACGAGGCAAAATATTATAATTTCAGAAAATCAAAGGCCTTAACTCCAGTGTTACTAGTCTGATGTGGCTGGTTTACAAACTCGTTGATATCAACAATCTGGTTAGTTTTTGATAAAGTGTCTTCAATGACCAAGATATAGGGGAGGGATGTATTTGGATCAAGTTTGGCTAGCTTTAAAACAAATCAAACTTTCGTTAATATAAACACTCAAACCAAATTTGACATGTGACCCAGGGGCGGGGCCAAATTTGACTCCAGGGTCACCGTTTGAAAAAACTTGGTAGAGGCCCATAAGCTGATGGTAAATACAAAAGATTAAACCTCTAGCTCTTGTAATTTCAGAGAAGAAGATTGTTTAAGTTTGTCCCTATACAAGTCTATGTAAAACATGTGATCCGGCGACAGGGCCAAATTTGACTCCAGGGTCACCATTTGAACAAACTTGGTAGAGGATCCATAAGCTGATAATAAATAAAAAATATTAAACTTGTATCTCTTGTAGTTTCAGAGAAGAAGATTTTTGAAGTTTTTCCCTATAATTCTATGTAAAACTAAAATAAAAAAAAATATATTCAAAAAAATAATAAAATAAAAATAATAATTAAAAAGCATTGAACCCATGAACCAAGGTTTCTTATGAAAACAAATAAATGCCTCCAGTGATATTTGAACCCACGACCCCTGGGGTTTCCAGTGTACATTACCAAAAATTGAAAAAGGGCCACAACTCCGGTGTTACTGGCTGGATCTGGCTGGTTTTCAAAGGTTTTCTTACGGCAAGTTAAGCGTCCATTGAAGCGTTGTCGTAAAAACAAACAGAACGAAGCACGGTGTACACTAATAAGACCGAGGTATAATGATGTGAACGCCGAGCGAAGGGAGGCGTAAACACAATATTATAAGAACCCAATGTGTACCTCTCGCGAAAAATACACACCGAGACCTGTATTTTACGGCTTTGTTCGAAATCGCATCCAACATTCGCAACATCTCGTACACTGCTTCGCAGCATGACTCGAATGTAATACGCAGGTTTCCATATTGGTTACGTCATACTAGCGTGACGGGCGTCAGATTCCCGCCAAAACGAATTTGCATTCAAAATCAAAGTTATCTTCAACATTTTGCAATGTCATTTAGCCGATTGCTCCATCTATAGTTTATTTACGTGAAAGCAGTGATAAAACCTTCATCTGTATTGTAAATAACAAATATGCAACGCAAATTATACATCAACACGTGTGGCAAGCGTCCATATTGTTTATGTAGCAACAGCTTAGCAACAGTGCACTATTTTCTCTGCCGTTGCCTTCCGGCTAACAGAATGTAAAGATTTTGAACATACCGAAGCGCATTCGCAACATCTCGTACACTGCTTCGCAGCATGACTCGAATGTAATACGCAAGTTTCCATATTGGTTACGTCATACTAGCGTAACGCGCGTCAGATTCCCGCCAAAACGAATTTGCATTCAAAATCAAAGTTATCTTCAACATTTTGCAATGCCATTTAGCCGATTGCTCCATCTATAGTTTATTTACGTGAAAGCAGTGATAAAACCTTCATCTGTATTGTAAATAACAAAAATGCAACGCAAAATATACATCAACACGTGTGGCAAACGTCCATATTGTTTATGTAGCAACAGCTTAGCAACAGTGCACTATTTTCTGTGCCGTTGCCTTCCGGCTAACAGAATGTAAAGATTTTGAACATACCGAAGCGCCGTGATACACACGAGGCAGGATCCCGAAGAATGACGGGATTGGCCGAGCGTTCACGATTGACCGAAGCGCCGTGATACACATGAGGAGGGATCCCGAGGAATGACGGGATTGGCCGAGCGTTCACGATTGTCTCATCCAACTTACGAAAACACACGTGACGTGACGTCAATATTGTGACGTCATCTGACAGATGTGACGTTATTTTGGGACCTGCATTTGACGGATTTGTCCTAATGGATCTCCGCATACTTACGGAATTATTATCTTATGTTTTGCTTATTCAGTCGAATGTATTCAATGTATTAATGATGTTTTGCAGCAGGTTTCTTGTTTATCTTATTCATAATATTCTATTACTAAAATGTTGAGATTTTACCTTACTTTTAGTAGGTTATAAAAGTTCTGTGACTCGATTTTTATCCTTAGGTTCTATAGTAAACTAAAAAGATCTTTGTTAGAGTAATATTACAACAGTTTTCAAAATTTGATTTTGAAAGATACATATATTGAAACAATATGCATATATAAATGTGCATAAAATATGCAGCATTTTAAAAGTTGTATATACCTTAAATTTTACTGTAAAGCTGTAAACTTAGTTGAACATCTACGATAATTGAGAGTTATGAATAACTTCGGAAAAGGTGAAACCATTATCAAAATCGTTTCATAAACCAAGAAGATATGACCATTTAAAGTTATTTTAAAACGGTTATGGGAGTCGCCATCTTGAGAACTATGACGTCATAGTTCCAAATAACCATATAAGTCATGTAGATAAATATCATTTAAAGCATAGAAAATCACTGCAAATGAATGAAAAATACTCTTTGATGCACTATTTCACTTCAGTATTCTTAATTTTCATATAGTTATGTGTTGTTGTTTTCATGTAAATAAATAAATTATCATTTTTATAAATATTCCATATATGGTCATTTAGAACTATGATGTCATAGCTCTCAAAAGGGCGGCTTCCATATCCGTTTCAACAGAACCTTCAAATGATCATATTTTCTTTGTTTATCATCTGATTTTGATAATTCTTTCAACCTTTTTCAAGTTTTCTTTCCAGAATTCTCAGTTATAAATATCGTTTGGTTGTAGCGCTACATTCCCTTTAAGATTAACATCACATACTAACATTTTAATGTGTACATTTCTATTTTTTCTATATATGTACACGTATCAAAATGAATGAGCCGTATAAAAAAGTATAGTTGTGAATGCTGGCATTTGTGCAGTTCACAGAACTTATAACTGTATTTACACATTGAACATTCTTCATTTAACATTTGTACAAATGATGAGACTGAAATAAACACTTCCAACTGGAAAATAAAATAAAAAAATAAAAAAAATGTTGCGGTGCCTACAAGTGACCTCTAAAAAATATTACAATAACTACGCTTTTAAAACATAAAAAAACACATATATATCAAGTTTCTGCATATCACATATTTAAAGAGATTGATGCGCTATTTTCAAACAGTTTATTTTAAAGGGCTCTGAAAGACATGAAAAAAAAGCTGAAAGAATGATCAAAATGCAATGAAAAATAAAGGAGATATGACCTATAATAAAGGAGATATGACCTATAATAAAGGAGATATGACCTATAGAACATTGCAAAGAAACATAAACTGGAGGTGGCCATCTTGAAACGATGACGGTCATCGCGCATTTTTACCATATATAAAGAAAATCACTGCAAACTGATTAAAAATCAATAATTTAGGGTGTAAATTCATGACATCTGATGCTTGTACCCAGGACTCGGGAAGTGGACCCTGCTTTCTTTGAGTCCCATTTTTTTTGTTGTAACTGTTTTCATTGTCCTTTTGTTTTTGTTTAATAACCCGTAAAACCACCAAACCGTAACATTGTGCATACAATTATAAGATATTAGGATAAAAGCATACACCCAAGCACTCGGCTACCACAATGGCTTAACGACTGGCCACTTGAGGTGACCAGCCCGTTACCGAGGACCTATAGGTGAAGTTTTTATCCTTAAAGCACAATAATTGCAGATACAATATAGCGGAAGTTTATGAAGGTTTTTGTTTTTTGTTTTTTCATTATTTAATTTTTTATTTTATTTTATTTTTTCACTCTTTTTCTTTCTTTTTTTTGTCAACCGTTTTTTTTTTGTAAAACTAAATCAATTTGTATTTAAATGGACACTCGACACGCGACAATTTTAAAGTAGTTATCAAGTATGAACAGTTGCATATATATATTTATTAATTTTGTATCATATTGGCTTAAAATCTGCTTGTATATAAATTAATACAAGGCACTACAATTTGGAGCTGTTTATATTCTGTCGGTATTCTGTTTAAGTTTCAAATATATTATTGATTTAACAATGACGCGTGTCCCTTTAAAATTATAAAATTATTATATGTTTTTACTCTAGACGACAGCTAGCGGTATACGTTCTTTAAAGTGGTGACTGAATGTCATTTGATGCATCAGTTAAACATATATTAATGAGTGTTCATGATTTTCTTGAGATACATTCCTTCCATTTAAAAGATGTTAAATAAAACATAACTGGGGTATTGTAAGTGTTGTCTAGTGGTTATATGCGAGTAATATTCATGATAGCAACACATTGCAAAAGAAATTATGATGTAACATGTATTGTTAAACTTATACTGCACTATAGAAAAATCAGAAATAGCCTTTAAGACTTACATTTCAAAAAATAAAAATAAAACACTTCAATGTCTCCGTGTTTTCTGGTTTTATTCTATATGATGGTTGCAAGTTTTTCAAGTGAAATAATACAAACAATTCAAATACTTTCTTATTTAAAACAGTTTGCAATTTAACAAGTTGAATGTTAACGTATGTTTTCTTGTGTCATTTCCATGTTTTTACATGGTAACTGTTTATATTCACTCATTTTTTTTAATGTTTTTTTAATTTTAGAGGTACACGCGAAACTATAGTAATCTAGAATAGTTTCAAGTGAAACTTCTCTACTAACGGTCTTTATGTTTTATATTCAATTCAGTACACACTTCAGTACTACCGCAGTAGAACAAAAACTGAGATAAACAAACTCAAGTGGGTGGTATTAGTAGGTTGGCCATCAGGCTTTTAAAATCCAGTGAGACTGCATGTCTATGATGTTGATCGCTCCGCCGGCAACACTCGTTATCCGACAACGTTTCCGCCGGCAACACCCGTAATACGCCAAAAAACGGATGTTCAAGAGTACCGGAGTACAGAGGTCAATACTATAGCAAAAGAACAAAAACTGCGATAAACAACCTCAAGTGGGGTGGAATAAGTAGGTTGGCCATCAGGCTGTTAAAATCCAGTGAGACTGCATGTCTATGATGTTGATCGTCCCGCCGGCAACACTCGTTATCCGACAACGTTTCCGCCGGCAACACCCGTAATACGCCAAAAAATGGATGTTCAAGAGTACCGGAGTATAGAGGTCAGTACTATAGCAAAAGAACAAAAACTGCGATAAACAATCTCAAGTGGGGTGGAATTAGTAGGCTGGCCATCATGCTTTTAATATCCAGTGAGACTGCATGTCTATGCTGTTAATCTGCCCGTCGGCAACACTCGTTATCCGACGACCAGACGTGTTTTTGATTACTTTCGAACTTTCAGTCATACAGCAGTAGAACCAAAATGGTGATCAAATGTTTCAAGTGGTGTGATTTTAGTAGCACTACCATAAGGCTTTAAAAAAAACGCTAAGCCCGCGTGTCTATGTGGTTGATCTGCCCGCCGGCAACACCCAAAACCCGACAAAACGCCTTTCCGAGTCTATTTCAGTGCAAACTTCAGTAACACAGCAGTAGAACTAAAACGTTGATAAAGAATTCAAATAGGGTGTTTTTAGTAGGTCGGCCATCATGCTTTAAAAAACCGGTGAGACCACGTATCTATGAGTTTGATTTTTCCGCCGGCAACACCCGTAATCGGAAAAAAACGCATGTTCAAATGTTCTTCTGTACACACTTCAGTACTACAGCAGTAGAACAAAAACTGCGATAAAAAATCTCATGTCGGGTGATATTAGTAGGTTGGCCATCAGGCTTTTAAAATTCGTGAGACCGCATATCTATGAGGTTGATCTTCCCGCCGGCGACACTCGTTATCCGACAACAAGACCTGTTTTTGTTTAATAAGTTTCAACTGTAACGGTTGAGAATGAACAGCTAAAGAGGTTGTCTATAAAACATGATGGTTAGAAATGGAAAGTAGAAACAACACTAGATGTTGATGGTAGTGCTTCTACTGCTCTACTGCATCTACTGCTAGAAGTATATACTTCTACTGCTACTGATACTACTTGTAGTATTTACTGCTACTGCTCCTACTGCTAGCAGTAGCATTAACGGTAGGGAAACATATATATATATATACTTGATATTGGCGAAACGGTTGTGTTATAAATCATGATGGTTGAAAATTGAACTTATATTCATGCGATGAGTATATCTATTGAGATGGTGCTCTACTACCTACTGCTACTGCTGGCAGTAGCTACTGCTACTGCTGCTACTGATGGCAGTAGTTAGCAGTAGCAGTAGCAGTAGCAATAGCAATAACAGTAGAAAACATATGATGGTTGCGAAAGGGGTTGTCTGTTAAACATGATGGTGAGAAAGTAGAAACAACATACTTGCGCAAAAAAAACATCATATATCGACATAATTACGATGACTATTGACTCTACTGCTGCTATTGCTGGCAGTAGCTACTGCTACTGCTGCTACTGCTGGCAGTAGTAGCAATAGCAGTAGCAAACATATGATGGTTGCGAAAGGTGTTGTCTGTTAAACATGATGGTGGGAAAGTAGAAACAACATACTGCGCAAAGAAAGCACTTGCGATGAATATACCTACTGAGATGGTGCTCTATTGCTGGCAGTAACTACTGCTACTGCTGCTACTGCTGCTACATCTGCTACTGCTGCTACTGCTGCTATTGCTGGCAGGCTGGCAGTAACTACTGCTACTGCTGCTACTGCTGGCAGTAACTATTGCTACTGCTGATATTGCTGGCAGTAGCTACTGCTGCTACTGCTGCTATTGCTACTGCTACTGCCAACTTCACGTTCATATTTTTATACCAGTCTTGATTTGTATTTGTTTATTGTTTGGTAAACCAAGCGTCGTACGATTGACATAACTTCAACCGTATTTTAATAAGGGTTCACCGATTTCCAATTGCGCAAAGCGTGTCGTAATTGAAAAAAAAAAACACCTATTTTTGTACTTCCCGTGAAGTCACAATCGTGTGATAGTAAAAATTGTTTACCGGTGAACAGTAAATGTTGCTTCACACTAAGGGTATGAGCAATTTATACAGGAATGTAAACGTGAGATATAATAGTATGTATTGTTATACCTCACATAAAATCCACATAGACAACAATGTGTAATATTTTACTATCTTACGTGAGGGTGATAGTACAGGGTGATAGTACAGGTGATAGACTATTAATAAGTCGCAGGGTGATAGTACAGGGTGATAGTACAGGGTGATAGTACAGGGTGATAGACTATTAGTAAGTCGCAGGGTGATAGTACAGGGTGATAGACTATTAGTAAGTCGCAGGGTGATAGTACAGGGTGATAGTACAGGGTGATAGTACAGGGTGATAGTACAGGTGATAGACTATTAATAAGTCGCAGGGTGATAGTACAGGGTGATAGTACAGGTGATAGACTATTAATAAGTCGCAGGGTGATAGTACAGGGTGATAGACTATTAGTAAGTCGCAGGGTGATAGTGAAAAGTAAAAGAATTATCACATGCGCGCTGTTTCGGTGACGTCATCGGGTCAGTATGGTGAAATTGCTGTTTAACTACCACTCATTTTCTAAGTTATGTTATTTCCAATCCAACGATATAACTTTCATAGCAACTTTCTGAAAAAAATGGTTTCGGAAAATACATCGCTTCACTGCGCATGTCGCGTTTCACTCAAACAAGCAGTGCAGCAGTCTATCAGGCAAAGTGAAATGAATCTTATTTTTGCCCAAGGGGTTTTCGGTAAAATAAAATAAATATCACATTTGAGAGGGTGATAGTAAGAATGTTCGCCTCGGGCGATAATCATATCCTCAGGGTGAACATTTTTACTATCACCCTCTCATGTGATATTTAAATATTGGCCCTTAAGGATTATCATTATTTGACAATTTTAAGTCGGAACATCGACACCAACGAAACGGCTGATCCAGTTGTACGCCATATTACCGCCTATTTAGCCGTTTTTACTTTATTTTAAAACAGGTGGTGTCCATGTTTCTTATTGTACCTTTCGACCACCATACCTTGCATCTGGCTTCTACAGTTAAGTCAGAAGGATGACTACATCACCGCCAAAACAAGTCAAGACATCAAGGTATGAAAGCACTAATTATTTTCCCCATAGACACCAATGTTAAAGTGTTACATATTAATGATTTGCAGCAAATTCAACTCAAGTATGGATAATGCAGCAGTGAAATGTTCATATAGAAAACTATTTTTCCATTTGAAAAATCACCAGAAAACGTGGGGTCACAAGACATGTAAGAAAGTTCTTGTTTGTTTACTAAACACGTCAAGGGTACAGCTGTTTGTATTGATCGACTGTTTTCATTGCTGACAAAGTGTTAGCATAGAGTCGAAATTTCGAAAATGTTCATCAGTGATCCAGTAAAACATATTAATACGCTTCTTATACATATAACCACAAAATCGAATAGAAATGGGCAGTTTTCCCCTACTTATAATGCCCATTTCCATCAAAAAAGGAGGGATTACTTTTTATTATAGGAACTACATTCGATACACCTCGGAGGTTTACATGTAATTAGTGGTGGTAAACCTATAACACTGTTTTCAACGCGACAACACTTTCTACTTCTTCCCTAAACTCTTCTGTAACAGCAAATGTATCGACACAGGTAACATTAGTTGTTTTTAGCCGGACTGCGTAGCAAATCCAGGATTTCTGTCTGTCTGTCTGTCCGTCTACGTGTTTTGACGTTTTGGTTAAGGTTTTTGGCTAAAGTTTTTGTTTTTCTTCATTTCTCAAAAACGAATTGTCGGAAAGCTTTGAAACTTGTCATACATGTTCAGTGTCATTACACAATGTTATATGACAAGAACCATAACTCTTTTATGTATATTACTTGAATTATCCCCCTTTATTAATTAGATTTTCAAAATAAACTGTGGAATTCGCAATCCGGCGTTAGAATACTATGCTTCACTTGTTCATCAATATAAATTTTCATTTTGAAAGTTATTTTAAAAGGAAAACAGAAATTAATATTTAAATGTACGCAATCTTTAAATTAAACAATCTGTCCTTGCATGATGTTAACCTGGTCACTCATCAATCGCCTTCAGAGGAAGACCTTTGGGTGATCATAGTAGAGGAGTCATTTGTTTATCTTCTCGTCTTTAGTCGTTGGATCTTACCATGAGGTGAGAAGGTCTCGCGAAAGTTTATTGCCGATCTGCTTCTGGAGTTTCTAGCGATTGCAGCAGACATCATGGAACTGCTCGCCTTTGACGAGGACGCCGTGCGTGCGAATCTCCATTTGACGTACGCGATAATGGCGGTTTGGTCCGTGAGTTTTATACAGTTTATACCGATACTGGTGCACAAGCGACGATGTCGTCATGTTCGAAGTCCACGGATAAAATGCATAACACGTGTATGCGGTGACAAGTTCATCGAGATTGTGGTCACGTGCATGGGTATATTTCTTCAAGACGGTCCATTTCTCCTGCTCAGATTGTACATTATGGTCGAAATTAACCTTGTAACATACAGTCTCGTTTTTTTCGTTCTAAAAAACATCGTTAACCTCATGCTTTTGTTCTACAGACTCGTCATTTTGTGTTTATGTCTGCCATGTTTGCATAAACGTAAAGGAGAGCTGGAAAGCGTGGTGTCCGCTGATATGGATGATCATGGAGAACAGGAAATTCAGTTCGGGGATGTATACGATACTAAATGATATGTTCCAATCACGGGCGTCTCAGGCGGTGTGTTTTAGGCACAAACACATCCCCTAAATTGTGGACATATTTGTTATTAGATATAACGATTTTATTCGGTATACTAGTATGATGTAGAACAGTGAACATGTGTAAAACATATATACTTAATAAACAATAACTACCGTAATACGTGCACACTTGTGTCTTTGTAAAGTAGCTGTATAGTAATCATAGCTCTTATGGTTTGTACTACCGTATAGCTATGACATACCATAAAGCTATGACATACCATATAACAATGACTACCATATAGCTATGACATACCATAGAGCTATGACATACCATAGAGCAATGACATACCATATAGCTATGACATACCATATAGCTATGACATACCATATAGCTATGACATACCATACAGCTATGACATACCATAGAGCAATGACATACCATAGAGCAATGACATACCATATGGCTATGACATACCATATAGCTATGACCATACCATATAGCTATGACTATCATAGAGCTATAACATACCATATAGCTATGACATACCATAGAGCTATGACATACCATATATCTATGACATACCATAGAGCAATGACATACCATAGAGCTATGACATACCATAGATCAATGACATACCATATATCAATGACATACCATATAGCTATGACATACCATATAGCTATGACATACCATTAAGCTATGACATACCATACATCTATGACTACCATATAGCTATGCATACCATAGAGCTATGACTAACATATAGCTATGACATACCATATATCTATGACTATCATATAGCTATGACATGCCATATAGCTATGACATACCATATATCTATGACTATCATAAAGCTATGACATACCATATATATATGACTACCATATAGTTATGACAGCTATGACATACCATATAGCTATGAATACCATATAGCTATGACATACCATATATCTATGACATACCATATATCTATGGCTAACATATAGCTATGACAAACCATATAGCTATGACTACCATATAGCTATGATATACCATATATCTATGACTACCATATAGCTATGACATACCATATATATATGACTACCATATAGCTATGACATACCATACAGCTATGACTATCATATAGCTATGACATACCATATATCTATGACTACCATATAGCTATGACAGCTATGACATACCATATATCTATGACATACCATATATCTATGACATACCATATATCTATGACTATCATATAGCTATGACATACCATATAGCTATGACTACCATACAGCTATGACATACCATATAGCTATGACTACCATAAAGCTATGATATATATATATAGCTATGTTATACCATATAGCTATGGCAGACCATATTTCTATGACATACCACATATAGATATGCCATATAAGCTATGACTACTATATAGCTATGACATACCATATAGCTATGACTACCATATATCTATGACATACCACATATAGCTATCACATACCATATAGCTATGACTACCATATAGCTATGACATACCATATAGCTATGACATACCATATAGCTATGACTACCATATATCTATGACATACCATATAGCTATGCATACCGTAGAGCTATGAGATACCATAGAGCAATGACACACCATATAGCTATGACACACCATAGAGCAATGACATACCATATAGCTATGATATACCATAGAGCAATGACATACCATACAGCTATGACATACCATAGAGCAATGACATACCATATAGCAATGACATACCATAGAGCTGTGACATACCATATAGCAGTGACTATCATAGAGCTGTGACATACCATATAGCAGTGAAATACCATAGAGCTATGACATACCATATAGCAATGACATATCATAGAGCTATGACATACCATATAGCTATGACATACCATAGAGCAATGACATACCATATAGCTATGACTATCATATATCTATGACATACCATAAAGCTATGACATACCATATATCTATGACATACCATATATCTATGACTACCATATAGCTATGACATACCATATATCTATGACTAACATATAGCTATGACACACCATATAGCTATGACTACCATATATCTATGACTTACATATAGCTATGACTACCATATAGCTATGACATACCATATAACTATGACATACCATATAGCTATGACATAACATAGAGCAATGACATACCATAAAGCAATGACATACCATAAAGCAATGACATACCATAGAGCTATGGCATACCATATAGATATGACTACCATATATCTATAACATACCCCATATAGCTATGACATACCATATAAGCTATGACTACCATATAGCTATGACATACCATAGAGCAATGACATACCATAGAGCTATGACATATCATAGAGTAATGACATTACATATAGCAATGACATAGCATAGAGCAATGACTACCATAGAGCAATGACTACCATATAGCAATGACATACCATAGAGCAATGACATACCATAGAGCATTGACTACCATACATCAATGACATACCATATAGCAATGCCATACCATAGAGCAATGACTACCGTATAGCAATGACATAGCATAGAGCAATGACATACCATAAAACAATGACATAGCATAAAGCTATGACATACCATAAAGTTATGACATACCATAGAGGTATGACATATCATAGCAATGACATACCATAGAGCAATGACATACCATAGAGCTATGACTACCATAGAGCTATGACAGATCATACAGTCATGACATACCATAGAGCTATGACATACCATATAAAGCTATGACATACCATAGAGCTATGACTACCATATAGTAATGACATTACATATAGCAATGACATACCATAGAGCAATGACATACCATAGAGCACTGACTACCATACATCAATGACATACCATATAGCAATGCCATACCATAGAGCAATGACATACCATAGAGCAATGACTACCGTATAGCAATGACATAGCATAGAGCAATGACATACCATAGAGCAATGACATAGCATAGAGCTATGACATACCATAAAGTTATGACTTACCATAGAGGTATGACATATCATAACAATGACATACCATAGAGCAATGACATACCATAGAGCTATGACTACCATAGAGCTATGACATATCATACAGTCATGCCATACCATAGAGCTATGACATACCATAGAGCTATGACATACCATATAAAGCTATGACATACCATAGAGCTATGACTCTTCGTGTAAGGAATACAGGTAGAGTATTTGGGATGAGTTTCTGGTGAGGTGTCTGAAGACATCACGCAATGCCTGCATAAACCATATTACAATGGAATATACCTTAAATAGTAATTTGAAAATCGGTCTATGTATGTGGAATATACAGAGCGGACACGAATGTCCGTACAAACTCTATGACCTCTATGCGCCCAGCGACATTGACCATGAATATAGCCGCCCGGCCGTTGCGCGCTGCGCACCATTGTTTTATGAGGAATAATTGTGCGAAAGTTATGGAGCCGACATGACATTTCGGACGGACAGGCGCACGCACGGACGGGCAGGGGTAACACATTTATGTTCCATAACGTCGTCGAATGACAGGTGCATAAATTATGCAGTGCGAGCTAAAGTAATCGATTTTAGCAAGTTATCTGTCTGTCCGTAAATATCTGTAGCAAAACCACATCGCAAATCTACATAAACATATCCGTTGAAAAGCTAGAATGATTTAAAAAGTACCTCGCTGCAATATATCCAAACGATTCGCAAAATGCATTTTTTCTTTCCCGGTGGTTAAAGGTCAACGCGCAACATTCATGATAAGTTGTATCTTTAATCAGAGTATACTGGTATATAGACTAAGTAGCCGACATTTAGTGGTTCCCGGATAGCTCGGTAGAGCGTAGTCGTTACCATCTATGGGCTTGTTAAAACTAAGGGGCTAACTATGGTGTTAAAACCCAGGAAATTGTCAAATTATCTCTTCGAAAAATACCACGTCATTCATTCGGGATAAATGTGACCCCCTTTGTCATAAAAAAATCTTTAGGCAGGTGAGACGAGTCATTCGCCAGTCCGGTCATAAAGCAATTATTGAAAATGGCAATTAGGATTTTAAACTCTGGTCAAATCGTAGCCGATATGTTGGGCATATATTATGACAGGGTCTTCTTTGCACGTCCAGATGGGGGCCAACTCGGCGCCGGCATTACAATCTACGGGTCGTGGGTTCGATCCCCATTGAACTTGGCCGAGATCTTTTGGTCATATATGTTTTGTCCAAGGTTGGTCAAGATTGCTTGAAAAATGTGGCCGCTAGACTGTTAACATACCAATTGTATGATATAAGCGATAAACTGTATCCTGTCAGCTGGCTGTGAAAAAAACGTTCGTACGAAAAAGTCAAAAAAAAAGTCAAACGTATAAGTAAGTAAGTAAGTAAGTAAGTAAATATTTTATTAACGTGACATGTGCATATACATAACAGATATATACAAATCATTGAAACATAGTAATATATGGATAATACACCCGGCCCCATGGGCCTATAAGTCACCTAAACATATATGCATTATAAAAATCACATGATCGCATGAAATACATAAGTTAAACATTTAAATGATTTAAATAAACATAACCAATACTGATTTGAAATACATGTTATCTATTGTAGATTGTAGTCTTTCTTTTAAGGTAAGCTCTAACCAAATATTTTGCAAGTTTTCTTAGATAATTGTGCATTAAAAATGATAATTTATTAACAGATGATAAATTAGTAAATTCGGGATCATCAAATTGTTCATGGAAGACACTTTGCCTAATGTTATAATAAAAATCACAGTTCAAGAGAAAATGAATTTCATTTTCAACATCGTTTCTATCACAAAAACGGCATGTTCGTTGCTCTAGTTGTTCACCGACATATCGTCCTGTTTCTATCCTGATCGGTAAGATACCGCATCTAAACTGAGCTAGTATGGCCCGCTCGTGTTTCTTGAGGTTTAATTGTACATAGCTTTCGACCTTAAAATTGTCTTTATAAGTTACATATGTCCTCAGCTTAGCCACTCTCGAAATATCGACCTTCCATATATCGGAAAATTAATTAAAGATTCGGCTCCTCGCATGATGTAGGTTAATGATTGTCTTATTTGTGAAGTTATCGGTAAGCCCCAGTTTTAATAAAACAGTCTGAACGTCGCTGCACCAATTATTATGACAAAGTCTGTAATCCGCATTAAACACTCGTTTTGTAAGTCTATTGTTATCTAGTAAAATCAATCTGTTCCAATAACGGATCATCGCAATCCATCGTCGGTAAATATACGGCAGCCATCCTGTATCCCCAATCAAAGCAAGAGTAGGCGCGAAACGATGTACCCCGAGGAAATATCGCATTGTATGTTGTTGCCTATTTTAAAAGCACGGTCACTCTGTATTGTCCGGCCCTTGCGAAAATGCATACATTTTGATTTGTCCGTATTTATCAGAACTCTCCATCGTTTACACCAAGCGTGAAGTACATCAAGCATACATTGAAGGTCATCCTCTGAAGAAGCAACTAGCGCAATGTCATCCGCGTAAAGGAGTATGGACACCTTAGTGTCATCAATACCGACACCAAGGTCAAGGTCATGTATTTCATTCACAAGGTCATTGGCGAATATCGCGAACAGCGTTGGTGATAAATTATCTCCCTGTTTAACCCCAGTTATACAGTCAAACCATTCTGTTAACTTATTGTTTATGCGTACACACGCTGTTGAACTACTGTATATACTTTTAACCGACTGGTACATTTTTCCATCTATTTTGTTCAATAAAAGTTTGTATAACATCATATCTCTATCGATAAAGTCAAAACATTTCCGAAGATCGATATAGGCTGTAAAAACTGAATTGTTATTACGTATTAAACTGTTCAATGTAAATATATGATCTTCGCATGATCTGTCAGCCTTTAAACCCGTTTTGTTCATCTGCAAGTATCTTATTGTCGCCGAGGTATTTTGTAATCCGTTTGTTCATAAATGCGCTGTATAATTTGCTAACACACGATAATAAGCTTACACCCCGGTAATTCATAGGAATTCTTTTGTCGGATGTACAGTCCTTCAAAATAGGGCATATTACTGATTTTCGCCATAATGATGGTATTAAACTTGTATCGAAAACCAACTGAAACAATTGTTGTAAAGTCGCTATAATAGGTGGAAATTTGAGCACACTCAATTTTGTATGGTATTTCATCATAGCCGCAAGCGGACCGTGATTTAGCTTTCATTACGATGCACGTCACTTTGTCGATAGCAATATTACAGTTTAATTGTTCGTTAGGAGCGTATAACGGGTCATCCATATTGCTTTCTAATAAATGTTTATGTATTTTAGCTCTATTAAAGTGGTCATCATCAAATTCGCCGTTATCAGTGCCGTTATATAAATTCTCAAAATCGCGCCTCCAAGTCTCAAATACTATGTTCTCATTGTTCGACACGTGCCCATCAGGGTCAACTATTTCTACAGGAATAGATTTATCTGTCCTTGGTCCGAGATGCTTAATCTTGTCCCAGAACTCATTTGGGTTCGAACTCGACATATCCTCGATATCGATGGCTGTAGCAACGTTAAATGTCGCACCGACGCTAAATGTCGCACTTGACGTTATATGTCGCAAGGCTGACGCTAAATGTCGGAACCAACGCTAAATGTCGCAAAACCTCCTGACGCTATATGTCGCATCTGTAACGCCAAATGTCGCAACAAATTGTACTGCCGCTATATGTCGCAACATCAACGCTAAATGTCGCACATCTTAATAATCACTCTTTTGTAGTATTACTGTCCTAGTTTAAGATCCCGACGTATCCCGGAACAGTGATCCAGGGTTTACCGGGATGAACCGGGTACGACCGTAAAGGCCGAGTCTTACTGTGCCGGTTTGAGATGCCGGTGTATCCCGGTTGAACCGGGGTTCAGTTTAAACATATTTTATTTCATTCAACTTATATACATGAAAGATATATATTACAATGATATGTAAAACAAGGTTCAACAACAATTGGGTTAGAGGCAGAAAGTTCTAAACAACTTATCGTGGCCCTTCCCTTTCCCGGACTAAATTATATTAAATGTGATGTGATTTTAATATTCACGGTTCACCACTGTTCGTCACTATATAAAAGGTTTAATATGACTTATTATTTTAAATTTATTACACGCGCATTTTGTGTTTGATAATTATAGTACGAATCATAAGAATCTCTTGAAACCGGTTTCGAATTATGCTACGCCAAAGGTTTAATGAATACTTTCACAAAGTAAAGCAAAGATAAATGATTACTCCCCCCATTCCCCCGAAATACTATGATAATATTTATTAATAGCTATTTCGAGTAGGGCTGTGACGATTAACCGGTTAATCGGATCCGATTAGATTTGTACCTGAAATCGATTTCAATTTTCCAAAACCGGTAATCGTTCTGATGAAAAGAAGGTGCTATGACTGTCTTAATTATAATATTAATTTTTGTCCTCAACGGCTTCTGCGAGTACACTTTCCTAAAAATAAAACGTACGACAAACATGTACATTTATCGGCGCGTACAGCAGGTGTACAGGGGTTATGATAAACGTTGTCAATGCCGATTCACAATGTACAATGTAAAATATCACTTAGCTTTTCCTGTAACTCTTAAAACGTCAACCTGAGGTAAACACCCCCTGTGCCCAAAACAAATGACACGCAGTTGACACCTGTCATATTTCTACAAGAAACGAAAACGAATTCGCGCCAATGAGTATCATTGGTCAATGTCTTCAAATCCGGTAGTTTCCACATACGGCATTTCAGTTAGGCATGTGAGTGTGTCACATGTGCTAGGAAAGGAAGTATGAAGAATTTGAAGATGCTCCTGATATTGAGGTAATTATAAGTATTTATGTTTAATTAATTAATTATGATCTGAAATTACAACAAATTATTTTGCATTTATACCATGGTAACAACGTCATGACGTTATAAACCCCGATTTCCAATACAGCTTAGTACGGAATCCGGTTAGTGCCAGATTGACTGTCGTGTGTCGCTTTCCGAGGGCGACACACGACATTTTTACACGACACACGTGTTGTAATTCTACCACTGGTGGATCGACACCTGCGATCCAGTCTAATCCATTGCGCCTGCGCCGAAGCGGGTGACGTCACCATTCACCCGCTAGAAGCCAGTTCGAGCTCACACACCAACCTGTAAAGACATCTGTAAACACTACTTGCCAAAGTACTCCGTTCCGGAACCAATACTTGGTAAGTATGTACAGATACTTTACAACAATGGCACTGCGAGCAATTGAACTCCCAGCGGAGGAAGGTATTTATGCTTTTTGCCGCTGTGAAAGCGACTTGTTGCACCCCACACACTTCTGAGTGGGTGGGGTAATTTGCGTGTTTTGCGCCACATTTGGGCGCGAAATATCAGGCCACGTCGGCAGTTTACAGCGCTTACAATATTATTTTTAGTGTGGATTCTTTCCACACTCACTTTGTTATTAATAGGAATTGAAAAAACTAAATTGGAATAGTTTTTATTTTTGAAATTTCCCGTTCACCGCCGGCTGGCCTGGCCACATGACCAGGTAACTGGCGGAATGAACCAAAAAGTACCAAAATGATAAATCTAATAGTTATTTAATTATATATTTTTTTCCCATCAACTTTACAATTCTATCTATCATTCCCAGGTGGCATGTGAAATTCACAACCTTTCACACTTTATAGTGTGTAATGTGAAATCACAATTCCAGTCTAGGGAGAGTTACATTTTTTTAAATAATTCATTCCATTTCACATATATTGAATTTTAATTTTGAATAAAATATCAGTTATCTGTGTTGAATGTTTATTTACTAACCTATTTATTTATGCAATTGTTCAAATATCCAACAAGTCCATATTGTACAGAGATTCACAACACTATAGTGTGAAGCTGTACAATATATTATTTGTATTAATTCCTTTGTGGTATCAATTATTCACAACTACGGTGTGAATTTGTTACAATACATTTATTATTTGTAGTCATTTGTCGATTGTATTAATTATTCACAACTACGGTGTGAAATTGATACAATACGCAATATTGAATAATCACAAATTCGTACTGTGTACTCAATATAAGAAAAATGACACAAAAAATTCAGATTAATTTTTGCATGGAGGCAGAGTTGAATGAACTGCCGGGTGTCAGAGACAAGATGGCTGAAAGAATCCTAGAATTCAGGTCTACAATGGGTAACATTAATAGACAAAACATCAGCTCCATCCCATATTTAAGGGTGACTGACGAGTTGCTGGACAGAGTTGACTTTTCCAAAAATGGTAACCTGTCCGTCAATGTGCCAGCCGACACAATGGAGGCCCTATCCTCCATACAAATTTTAAAGAGAAAAGCGGGGATGAGGATGACTTAGCTGCACCAGCAAGTAATCCACATGTGGGTACGATGGAGATGGGCAATGTCTCAGATAAACTGGACATTGAAACCACCAACCCAGTGGACGAAGGGGCAAAAGCATTAAGCCCCATAAAGTCAAACCCAAAAGGTCAGCAGCAGGTTATCATTGACCAGGTCACCGAACAAATTAAACATTTCGAGGCGGGAGGGGCTAAACCAAAAACGGGACCTAAGTTCAAATGTGAACTAGAAAAAGGTGAGATGCCCAAAATGGCCATTCCTAAGTTCACGGAGTATAAACCATCCCCGGGTACGACCACGTTTGAAATGCAAAATGCATTAAATAAAGAGAATCATGCCCGAATTGAGAATACGGAAACTGTACTGATTAAGCTATTAGCTAACACAGTAGAGATTCTGTCAGCTCAAAATCTTAAGAGCACCAAGGGCACTAAAGACGCACAGGGTATTAAACTCCCGCGGAATTACGAAATTCCCAAAACACTGAGGTTTGACGGAACCTCGGAATGGGAAATCTTCTTGCGGAAGTTTACAAGCTACACTGATGCGATGGGATGGACACCGGTTATGAAACGGGAGGCACTGACTTGGAGTTTGGAAGGGAAGGCAAGCAAGTTCTTGACCAACCTTCTAAACAGGAACGAATCAATTAGTTACGCCGAAGTCATTCAGCGACTAACTAAAAGATTCGAAAATAAGGACTTGGTTCAGGCACTGATGGCCAAATTTATGTCCGAGGTCCATAAACCAAAAGAGGACCTCGAGGACTGGGCAGACCGCATTTATGACTTGGCGTACCTCGCTTACAAAGGCCTACCAGACGTACACATTGCCAAATTGGCAGTAGTGCGCCTCTGTCAGGGCTTAGAAAACAAAGCAGCGGGCCACCAGGTTATAAAATCGAGGCCTGAGACTGTTGAAGCCGCCGTAGACGCAATACGGTGGTATCAACTAAACCAAACTGCCATCTATGGCTCTAAGACGGAGCGGGAACCCGTGAAGCCTGTGGACACAATATGCGAACAACCCAAAGTACAGGCAGTCACGAGTCCAGCTCTGTCCCGTAGAGATTCCTCCCCAAAACCCAGACCGAGGTTGGAGGACAGAGTCTCTATGTTAGAGACCAAGATGGACAAAGTTCTGACAATACTATCGGACGTCAGTATAACGCTCAAAGGCCTAACTGAACAGTCCAGGTTCCGACCCAGGTCACCCTCCCCCACCCGAACCAGGTGCTTCATATGCAATGAAGCAGGACATTTCGCTAAGGAATGTCCAAAAAACCGGAGGGGTGCAGCTCATAACCGGAAATCAGTTTCGTTCGTCCAAGATGATGAACATACTCAGGAAAAGTCCGACGATTCTTTAAACGAGTCCGGGTCGGACCGAGAGGCCTAAATCCGACCCCTGACATCAAAGGCCACATAACCAAAGCTCCAAGCATTCACAAATCAGGCCTAGGGCAGTGTGTGAATAGTAATAGTTCTCACATTTCCCAGGACAAGAGGTGTGATAATATGGAACTTTATAACGGGCCTATTCACAATCTTAAAGAGTGTGAAAAACAGCCAGAGGGGTCGCCTCTCAACCCTATTGACATGCTTAATCACAATCGTAAAGAGTGTGAAAAGAAGTCAGAGGGATCGCCTCTCAACCCTATTGACATGCTTAATCACAATCATACAGAGTGTGAAAAGCAGTCAGAGGGGTCGCCTCACAACCCTATTAACATGCATAATCACAATCTTAAAGAGTGTGAAAACCAGCCAGAGATTAATAACCAGGGGTGTGAAAACATGTTAAAGGAAGAGAAATTATCAGCTAAAGATTCTCAGAACACTTGGTCCCAAAGCCCTGACGACATAACTGTCTGTCAATTAAGGTCTGGGTCTATGTTCCGAGTAGCGGCTGTGGTCAATAGACAGCCTACACAAGCAGTTGTTGATACTGCAGCTGAAGTCACTATAATTTCGGATTCCTTATACAGACAACTAGAACCTAGACCACCAGTGCTCAAGAACATCAAACTACACACAGCTGGTAAGAAGTTGAGCATGATAGGCTTTGTCGTGGGACCCGTGGCCCTCAAATTGGGGAACAAAGTGTACCACGAGCGAGTCTATGTGGCTCCAATACAAGATACCATGCTGTTAGGTCTGGACTTCTTGAAAGCGCATGGCACCAAAATTGATCTTTTAAATTCCCAACTAACGGTGGGAGAAGAGATCATTAAAATGGAATTAGAGGGTGGGAATGACTCCCAACCTACTGTAGCTAGGGTGTGTGTAGACCGGCGAACGGTAATTCCACCTAATTCAGTAGTTCTAGTTGACTGTTCGGTAGACCATGTACTACCACAATATGTTGTGGAGCCCATAAAAGTAAAGAGTAATAAACTGTTGGTACCTCGCACCATACATACGGGCAATAAAGACCTTAAAGTGTGTATGATTAACATTACCGACAAGTTTATTACCGTAAAGAAAACGCTCAACATTGCTGAGGCACACTTAGCACACACTGTAATGCCTGTTCCAGATGAACTTTTAAGTGGAACAAATAACGTACAGGTGCAGAAGGTCAGCATGAGCAATGTTGAAGCTAAAAACAACATTCCAGACCATTTATCTGTAATGTTCCATCAGTCCAGTGTCAATCTAAAGGCAGAAGAAGTTGAAGCCTTTGCAGAATTGATTACTGAGTTTCAGGATGTGTTTGCCAAGGATGAATTTGACTTGGGTAACTTTACTGAAATTCAGCACCATATTGATACTGGAGATGCCAGGCCGGTCAAACTTAAAATGCGTAGAACCCCTGCCTGTTTTGTTTCGGAGGAAGAAAATCATTTAGAAAAAATGTTGAATGCAGGGGTTATAGAACCATCAAATTCTGACTGGGCGGCCCCTCCAGTGTTAATAAGGAAAAGGGATGGAACGGTCAGATGGTGTTTGGATTATCGGGCTCTCAACAATGTCACTATTAAGGACAGTTTCCCGTTACCCTTAATAGAAGATTGCATAGACACTTTGGCTGGTAACAAGTGGTTTTCCAAATTGGATGCAAACTCAGCTTATTGGCAAATACCTATAGCTGAGGAAGATAAAAAGAAAACAGCTTTTACCACCAAATTTGGCCTTTTCGAATTCATAAAAATGGCCTTTGGTCTGTGCAACGCCCCAGCGACCTTCGCCCTAGTAATGAACCTGGTTCTGAGAGGGCTCACATGGAATATAGTCTTAGCATTCTTAGACGACATAATGGTCTTAGGAAAAACCTTTAACAATCACTTAAACAACTTGAAACAAGTGTTCGAACGTCTGAGGCAATATAAATTAAAGCTAAAACCACAGAAATGTGAGTTTTTTCGGAGAAAGGTAGAGTTTCTGGGACGAATGGTCACAGGCGAGGGTATGGAACTGTCCGATAAAGACATTTCTGTGGTTCGGGAATGGCCTATTCCCAACTCTACGAAAGACGTAGAACGTTTCGTGGGATTGGCCAACTACCACAGAATATTTATCAAAGACTATGCAAAGTTAGCTGCACCTTTGTACGGGGTAACTGGGAAAAATGCATTTGTGTGGGGTAAGGACCAGGAGCAGGCATTTCAGAACATAAAATATGCCTTAACTCATGCTCCTGTTCTTGCCCTGCCGAATAGTACAGACCTGTTTATCCTAGAAACGGATGCATCTAAATATGCAATAGGAGCAGAGCTTTCCCAAGTACAAAACGGTGAAGAAAAGGTGATCACCTATGGTAGTTATGCCTTATCACCGGAGCAACAGATATATTGCACGACCAGACAGGAATTACTAGCTGTGGTACGATTCACTCGACAATTCCGACACTATTTGTTGGGACGAAAATTCGTTGTTAGAACGGACCACAGCAGCCTGACCTGGTTACTGAACTTTAAGAACCCTCAGGGTCAAATTGCCCGTTGGTTAGAGGAGTTAAGTCAGTATGATATGGTTGTGCAACATCGTCCCGGTGCAAAACATGGTAATGCAGATGCCCTGTCAAGGTGTGTACCAATATCGGGAACTTGTAGACATTACACGTTGGGTCAAGACCCAAAACTCTTGCCATGTGGAGGATGTACATATTGTCAAAGACTGCACAAAAATTGGTTCAATTTCACCTCAGAAGTTGATGATGTACGTCCTCTATCAAAAGGCGCCTTGCACAAAAGCGTATCACAAGCAAACACGTGCATGTGTCGCGAGTCATGCAAATCAACCCAACCGGTTGAGGGCCTTATATCACCCCAGGACCAAGAGCTAGATGACATGAGTTGGCCCTGGGACCCTGGTGGAGTTATAGCCTATGACCCACAACCCAACATTTGTGATGGACATTTGCCCAACCTTTGCGATGGACTTTTGCCCAACCATTGTGATCGGAGTAGGGTGAACATAGTCAGGGACCACCAAGGTGTGTACTGGGGTCAGAAAAGAACGGAGCTAGTAACACTGCAAAATCAAGACCCAGATTTAACATTTCTGTTGGATTGGCTAAAAGACAAACAGGATCCCGAAGAGGGAGTACTGTTTGCAGCCAATCAAGCGGTAAAATATTATTGGATTAATAAGGACTTATTCTTCCTAGTGGATGGAGTGCTATGGAAGCAAAGGGAGGAAAACAAAGATAAGGTCTTAGTCATTCCATCAGACCTAAAAAATGAAATCCTTGAAATGCACCATGACATTCCGTCCGCAGGCCATCAAGGTATAGACCGCACAAAAAGTAAATTAAAAGAAAAATATTTTTGGTATAAAATGTCACAAGATATAAAAAAAATCATAAGTTCATGTGCGGTCTGTAACCAAAGCAAATCTGTCACGCGTAAAGGACGAAGTCCAATGATACAATTCCATGCTGGGTCTCCAATGGAAAGGGTACACATCGACTTCCTAGGTCCACTAACCCCAACTGATCGGGGTAACAAATACATATTGATGATAGTGGACCAATTCACTAAAAGGATAGAGTGCGTACCACTTCCATCACAAACGGCAGATGTTACAGCTCACGCGTTAATAAACGAGTTCTTCTCTCGTTTTGGCTATGCGTTAGAGATATTTAGTGATCAGGGTCGGAACTACACCCTTCAGACCTTCTGGGAATGGACAAGTGGAACGGTATAATAGGACTCTTATGGACGCCGTGCGCTGTTATGTTCAGAAATCCCCCAAAGACTGGGACATATTTCTAGCACAAATTTCGAGTGCCATGCGATCTTGCGTCAACAGGCAAACGGGCTTCACACCTAATAAATTAATGTTAGGTAGAGAGGTAAATCAACCCCCGGATCTTATGTACCCAAAAAGTCATGATAACTTAAGGGATTCTGATCCGGCAGCTATGTGCGTCTGTTAGAGAATGCCGTTTCATTAGCCCATAAAACAGCAAGGGACACCTTAAAAAAGGTCACAAAAGAGAATGAAAAGAGATTATGATTTACGGACACTGGAAAAATCATACAAAATAGGCGATCTAGTTTATATCGAGAATAACGCCCCAAAAAAAGGGGTCAGTAAAAAACTACTCCCCCTTTGGAAAAGTCCCGGTATAATCATTGCAAAATTATCGGCAGCATTATACCGAGTCAAATTAAGGCACTCGATAATCACAACTCACCATGACAAAATGAAGCTGTGTATGGATCGCCAGATTCCCGAATGGTTGCAAAATTATAAGAAAAATCTAAAATCCACAACTCAGAAGGGGAACGAACCATCAAAAGATGGTAAGGAACTTTTCTGTGTATGTAGGAAGCCATATTCGGGAGAATTTATGATTCAGTGCGATAAGTGTGCCGAATGGTATCACGGAGCCTGTGTGAATATCACAGTACAAGAGGCCCGTGGTATCAAAGAGTACCAATGCCCTATTTGCAAGGGCTAATCTCTGCTCAATCTCTTTCAGGAAAATGGCCTACACCAACACTATAGAGCTGGTGGAGGGCCACCTGATGCTAGGGAAATTAATGAATCCCCGGTGTCTTATCCGCGACACTTTAGGCATGGCTCATGGACTACCCGGTGTGGAGTTCCAGAGATTGCTAATCTCTATGTACCAGCTGGCCGTAAAACAAAATAACTGGTCTTGGGTAGAAAAAGCTCAATTGGAATCCGTAACTTTCCTCTCGGAATCATGGATTTTACAAAATCTTCCGCACAAATCCAAAAACAGGAACCGAGTATCTATACCCAAGATCAAGGAACAGGTTTATGAGCCATCATCCATCTGTAAGGGCATTCGCTTGGTGGATAATCCATCACTCCCCAAGCAGACTACATCTCTGGTTGGGGGAGCGATTGTTCTCACAGGTGGAACTGGGCATGAGAAGGAGTTACCATCAGATCCTGAAGTGTATGTGTGTCCACCGGATGTGCATATGGAAGATCACAATACCGTTATGGGATGTGAAATTCATGCAGCATCAGGACCTGTTGTGGATGTTTGCCTTAATATTCACAATACTCCTATCTCACCTGAGAGAAGTGAAGAATGTGTCAAAGGCGAACATCCAATTGTCATGGATACTGGCGCTGTTCCCAATGCTATACCAAGCGATGGGATAAGTAGTCAGCGTAAGCGTAGGAATCGGGGGGCAAAGAGGAAGGGTAGGGGTATCGGAGAAGGGAAACAGACCAAGCCTTTGCCCTTGATGAAGGTCACTATTCAGAATGTGTCAGATGTCCCTTGTCCGACTGCTTCGACCTTGCCTTCTCGTCCTAGTATTGACGTTGAAGTGGAGGATCGAGCTCAGGACGTTATTGCGGAAGTCCCGGAAAGGCCTCCCAGGGCAGCCTGGTTTAAATTTGCGAAGTACTCTGCATGCCCAATAACTGGTTGCAACAGGAAAACCAAATCCATGAAGCAGCATGTAACTTCCAGACATATGCCGGAGCTGTTTTGGGAGACTTGGTCGACAGAAACAGTGGCAGCCCCAGAGTTCCAGGCTAAAAGAATGGCGGCCCTGGGGCTCCTGAGCTCGTGGTTACTGGGAACTGGTGAACCCATAGATCAGCTGGTGCACGTAATAAATGATCGGGGTTTGGTCCCGTCTTTGTCTACCATTACCAACAGATCTGCAGTGGCCATGCATGAGCTCTGTAGATTTAATGGGTGGAGAGTGCCAGTCGAGGGGTTCACCTTGGCTCCTTTAAATTCCCCCGCCACTTTAATTCATTGGCGTCCCCTGGCCAGCTTACTCAATCTGGTCTCGGTGAGCCAATACAAGGAGTTCCTGAAGACCTATAGGGAGGAATCAACTTCCTTAAATCTGACGGAAACAGTGGCGGAGGGGTTATCGGAGACTAACCTCAGTATAAACCCTATCACAACTCAGTATGGAGTGGGGGATTTACCCCAAACCTCAGAGTGTGAACCACTTGGGATACAGAACAGGGTCCCCGACCCGATGGGTGTATTCGATGCCATTGACAGTCATATGCATCTGGACAGATCTAGACGGGCATTGTGGGGGAAAGAGTCAAACGCCTCGGTAAGTGACCTTTTGTCCGCACAATTGGTCGTACAGCCTTCTGTCCAAGTCAATATCAAGGGTGTTGTGACTGTTTATTGTGATCCTGAGGATTATCCTAAGTCTCTCTCAGAGGTGCCCGGCGTAAAGGTAGCAATAGGGGTTCACCCCCGTAAGGTACACCTCTTTTCAGAGGACAGAGAGAGAGAATTTATAGCTCTCTTGGGGAACCCCAATGTTACTGCCCTGGGAGAGGTGGGTCTGGACATGACTGAACCCTGTCACACCTGGCAGCATCAAGAGGATACCTTAAGGCGTATCCTACCCCAGAGTCGTGTAAGTTTACCACTTGTCCTCCATATAAAAGGGAACAATAGTAGGGAGGGATCAGACCTGTACCTAAAAGCATTCCATATAGTCCAAGAGTACTGTGGCTGGTCCCAACCTATACACTTGCATTGTTTTGGGGGTGGTGCGGACGATGTGAACGGGTGGCTCAGTTACTACAGGAATTGCTTCTTCGGATTCACAGCCAATGTTAAGCACTTCTCGGAGGTTCAGCTGCTGGGCTTGGCGGCAGTCCCGGAGAACCGTATATTGCTCGAGACTGACTCCCCTTACCTGTCTCCGGCCTCGCATCAAAAACCAAACAACCCTCTATTCATAGGGGATGTTGGCCGCTTGGTGGCTGAGAGGCGTGGTGGGGATCTGGTCGGCCTAATAGGTGCATCTCTTGAGAATGCGAAAGTTCTGTATGGGTTCTAAGAGGCAATTCGGATATCCGCAGTGCACCCACTGGGACGATACACGCATACGCCATACTGTCTCTATAACCGTCATTATAGAGCCATCAATACTATCACTAGAGACTTGTGATTCTTGCACTTTTAAGGTAAACTAGTCACAGTACTCTGTTGAGATGTGTGAACCTCTTTTATATATAACTTGCACCTTTGCAACTTCATCACTTGTAATGTAAATAATCACAGGACTCTATTGAGATGTGTGAAAGTTTTTTGTATATAAGTAACTTTTACTTTCACAACTCCATCGTTGAGGTGTGAATATTTTAACATAACTTTAACTTTTATAATAATACTTTATAATTCAACGTCTGTTGGTAACTCGCGACCTTACTCTAAACCCATACTATAGTGGGTATTGTAAATCTTCCTTATTACAATCTTCAGGCTAATGATTTATATGAAGTCTGGATTGTACCGCCACTGGTACACGGAGTGTACACTTTTGGTAAGAGTGAGCCATTGCTGACGGTGTCGGGGGACCAGCAGGCATTGGGGGCTTTGCCCTTTTTAAAAGTGACAGGAGTGTTGTAATTCTACCACTGGTGGATCGACACCTGCGATCCAGTCTAATCCATTGCGCCTGCGCCGAAGCGGGTGACGTCACCATTCACCCGCTAGAAGCCAGTTCGAGCTCACACACCAACCTGTAAAGACATCTGTAAACACTACTTGCCAAAGTACTCCGTTCCGGAACCAATACTTGGTAAGTATGTACAGATACTTTACAACACACGATACGACACACGACATCGCGACACGACACACGACATTATGAAACGACGCGCGACATTTGAAAACTGAAATGTCGCGTTTTGTTATATTACAATTTGGCAAAAAATAATGGAGCAACCATTGAGTGTCGTGTCAAATTGTCGTATGTCGCTTCGCGTGTCGCATCAATTGTCGTGTGTCGCATGAATTGTCGTGTGTCGCTTCGTGTGTCGCATGAATTGTGTGTCGTTTCGTGTGTCGCTTCATGTGTCGCATGAATTGTCGTATGTCGCTTCGCGTGTCCCATGAATTGTCGTGTGTCGCTTCGTGTGTCGCATGAATAGTCGTGTGTCGTATCGTGTGTCGTGTCCGAATGTAATCTGGCACTAACCGGATTCCGTAGCTTAGCAAGGCCTATACTATAGTGCAAAGTACAAACATGTCCGCTAACTATTTGAAAACCAATGGGCTCGAGTCAATTTAAGGATCTCCCACTCTGATGCGGGGCTGGCATATGCGTTGGTTAAATGAAAAGCTCAAGTATTTTTCAGAGTATGACATACTATAATCTTTCACCACAGCATTTTGTAAATTTTGGAGGCATTGATTTATTACACTTGTTAACATTTATACTCTATTTTCATATAAAAGGGAGAGAATGATTACCTCCCTTTAAATTATTTTCAACAAATACACGTCTATTTAAGCCTTTGTCAAGAATCTACTCCATGCAAAATGACGCTTTTGATAAAATGATCTATGGTGTTCCGTTAGGGACATCGCCTCCTGTCTAAGCAAACCTGGACGCGATGGCGAAGCGCGAAGACGCGATGGCGAAGCGCGAAGACGCGATGGCGAAGGGCGATATTATATCGCAGTTTCGCCATCGCACCTTCGCGCTTCGCCATCGTACTTTCGCGCATCGTGCTTCGCCCCATACCAGAAAGCAGGCGATGAGCGAAGCGCGAAGATGCGATGACGAAGCGCGAAGATGCGATGACGAAGCGCGAAGATGCGAAGTCGCTATGACGAAGCGCAAAGACGCGATGACGAAGCGCGAAGACGCGATATCGAAGCGCGAAGACGCGATGGCGAAGTGCGATACTTTTTTCATCGCTACTTCGCGCATCGCCTGCCCTAACAATAGGTCCATTGCCCGGTAGGCGAAGCGCGAAGATGCGATGAAATAAATATGCCCGAAGACGCGATGACGAAGGGCGAAGATGCGATGGCGAAGTGCGAAGTCGCGATGACGAAGCGCGAAGACGCGATGACGAAGCGCGAAGACGCGATGGCGAAGTGCGACACTTTTTTCATCGCTACTTCGCGCATCGCCTGCCCTAATAAAAGCTTCATTGCCTGATAGGCGAAGCGCGAAGATGCGATGAAAACAATGTCGCACTTCGCCGTCGCGATCTCGCGCTTCGTCATCGCGTCTTTGCGCTTCGTCATCGCGCCTTCGCGCTTCGCAATCGCTCCTTCGCGCTTCGCCATCGTGTCTTCGCGCTTCGCGTCCAGGTTTGCTTAGAAAGGAGGCGATGGCCCTAACTATACACCGTAATGATCTAAGAAAAAACATGCATTTTAGACCTTCGAAGATATTTTGTTAAAAAGTCTGTGCTGATGAAGCTAGTTAGGATGGGAAAGCCTTAAGTGATAGCTTTAGTTAATAGCAACAAATACACGTGCATGCAGATTTAGCTTTTGTTTCTATAAAAACAAACTTGTTCTAAATCAAGATCTTATATGTTTCAGGTTAATATGCTTGCTGTTGCCCGGTGTGATGACACAGGCAAAAGGCAGGGCATGTGGGCTACTGTCAGACGCAGAATATAAAATTATATTGAAAGTGACATTAAAAGGGACTTATGATGTACCTGTTGCGGAAAGGACACTCCTAGAAAGATCTACATTGCGCCGATACCAAAGATATAGGGATTTTTATTCAGTTGAAAATAATCGATTATATTACAAGGGAAAAGAGGTTATGCGTGAATCAAAATGTAATAAAGTGATCATTCAGAGCTATCATAAAAGTAAAGGTATTGGAGTCAGAAGACTGTACCAACTGTTAAAGCGGAGGTATGCGGGAAACTAAAATAAAACACGTTCTTCCTAAACTGCCAGAATATCAGAAGAAAAATGCCAAATTTCCGAACAAAGCTCCCCTGAAGCATGTGTGCAGCAGTTCTGTTCATGACATACTTCAGATCGATCTAGTAGATATGCAGCGGGAAGCAGTAATATACAAAAAAGAAAAGTGCAAATTCATTAAATCATAAACTAAAAGCAAAAAAACTACGAGATGCCGCGAAAGCCGCAACAATAAAGTGTAATAAACGAAACGACAAAGCGTATGAAAAGGCCTGCAAAACACCTGTATATAGTATTGGAGATACAGTGCTGAAACGACAAAGCGTATGAAAAGGCCTGCAAAACACCTGTATATAGTATTGGAGATACAGTGCTGTTACGTTATAAGAAGAAGGGTTTATTGAATAGAAGGACATGGGTAGTGGATGGGATATACAGCAGCGATCCTTAAATACAAACATGTACAAAATTAAATATTGTGTTCCTGATTCTGTTCGAAAACTTGAAAACTTGAGGTCGGAATTCGGACTACCCATCATAATGGATCCTATTGGGAATGGAAACTGTCAGTTTGCGGCGGTATCATACCAACTACGCCAATATGGAATACATAGGTCGGAAGAAACGCTGAGGCAAGAAGTGGTTACCTTTTTGAGACAAACCCCCGCACTTGGCAATAGTATTTTGGGCGAAAATTGGTGGAGCTCAGTTCTTGAACAACCACAAATATATTTGTCGCGAATGTCAAGAGAATACGAGTATGGTGACCAAATAACATTACAAGCTATGTCACAGTTATACAACGTGCAAATCATTGTAGTATCCACTATAAATAGTGCAACTACATTAATTAGTCCGGATGGTAGTTGTAGTCTGTCGAACAATATCCCTCCTATTATATTGGGACATTACCCAGAGGGCGCTGGTGAACATTATGTTGCTCTTGGGTATAACAGAGATATATTAGAAACAATTATAGACAGATCAACACAGATTACATGGGAAACGAGAAACTCAGCCACCGATATGGACTCGCACACTAACGATATGGATTCGCACACTAACGATGTGCACTCTCGCACTAACGATATGGATTCGCACACTAACGATTTGGACTCTCACACTAACGATATGGATTCGCACACTAACAATTTGGACTCTCACACTAACGATATGGATTCGCACACTAACGATATGGACTCTCACACTAGCGATATGCACTCTCGTACTAACGATATGGATTCGCACACTAACGATATGGATTCGTGCACTAACGATATGGACTCGCACACTAACGATATGGACTCTAGTAATAGTGGTTCATCAGAATTTCAGACTCGCATTAAACAATTGCGAGAAATGATACATTTAAAAAGGAAACCGAAACACGTTAACCAAAAACACCATGTAGAACTACCGCCGGAGATTTGGTATATTATTGTTAACTTTGTTTTGAAACAAAATCCTTTGTCGCGATACTCCCTTCAACGGGTGAATAGATTGTTCAAAGACATTGTGAGCAAGACACCGCCGCCGCGGTTGTATCTCAACCCTGACCTGTTCCGTGATATATCTGTGTCACCTATTAGTGTTAGAAGAATTATTAGAATAGCTGGGTCTGGCAGTGGGTTAGTTCAGGCAATCCGTGATGTGATAACACATTCCTCATGGGCCAATGCCTGGCTCTTTCTGCGGATAGCCACATTTTGTGGCTGGTATACAATAGACGGAATATGGTATAGACGTCCACGGCATTAGTAATGGGATGTTAAAGCGCTACATGTATCCACTTTTATAAGTAGGTTAAGGAATTACCAAAAAACGATTTGATAATATTTCTTATTCCGTGTCAGTTACCCCTTTTTATTCCAGCACTATTAACTTTTTACATATGTATTTGCTTATAAATTTTATGACAAGAGTGACAAGTGTATACCAGTTACAATATGTGGCTATCCATAGAAAGCATTGACTTTTGGTATTGACATGTGCACGGACATACGCTGTGACATTACGTTGTAACATCACTGTGTATGAACAAGAAGTGCCACATAAGCACAAATGCAAACGTTCCTTGGCGAAATCGCACGGTTGAGGTAATATTTTGCTGATTTGATGTTTTTCTGCATTCGACTGCTGAAAACGATATAGCCTAAAAAATAATGCATATATTAAGCAATGTATCGGTAGTTTATTCTCGTCTGTTGCTGGTGTAGTTTTTTCAAACACTTCGTTACCGATTTGGACATGGAATGCAAACATGCATTGATTTTTTTAAAAACATGTCATAATTGCATATAGAACCCATTTTACCACATGTATGTTCTTGTCGATTGCAATGACTTTTCGTGTATAGACATACACGGACATACGCTGTGACATTACGTTATAACATGTATTTCGTTTATTACTAAGTTCATTATGCTTTTCTAACATTCAACCAAAAAGGTTTTGGTAATTTTGTATTCTTTTGTGACAATACATACGGTATTGAACTTATGTTGACTACTTTTTAACTTACATTTATGTAGAAACATAGCTTTACGTAAATATAATGTTTGAGGTTTAGTAAAAATAAAATGTTTCGTTCTTTACTTGTTGTTTATTGCTGACTTTCTCTGTCATAGTCCTTTACCGTTTCACAAAAGTGCTCTTAGGACACATGAAAACAGCCCCTTAATGTGGTAATCCTTCAAACTGAGTAAAAAGTAAGTCAGTGTTTGTGTTGGTTTACGTCCTTTAAGCTTGGAATAATAGTATAAATAATAGCTAAGCTAAGATGTTGGCACGCACTGTTTTACAGATAAGATTTCCTGTAATAGATAATAATGGAGTTGTCAACATGACCTTTTGTATATAGATCTATCGGATTTCCTTTAAACTTTGAACAAATGATGTCTGTCAATACACTGGTAGGATTCGAACCTGGGACCTTCCTATCTCAAGGCGAATACTCTACCACTGGGCCATCACTCCCCGTTACTCTACCACTGGGCCATCACACCCCGTTCTATCAACACACACACTCCGGCGACGGCGATATATAATGCCAAGATAAAAACAAAATCCCCGAATCAGACGACCAAAAGCGATGAACCCGGGGTGTAAACTAAACATTAACATGAACGAATGAACAGTCATTTATTACCACGTACAACACTTATATCATGTTTTAACTTTACAGTTGTGAACGCTGAAAACAAAACATCAAATTGATTATTAATATGATTATATGATTATATATGATTATATTGTAGCGTTATTGCAGCGTCTTATGACCGTAGCTCTGCCGTCTGTTTCCATAGAAGAACGGTAGCCTGTCCGTCTGCCACCGTCCTAGCACCGGTACCAACTGGCACACACACCTTTAACCAATCAGTCCGCAATAAACCAGCCTGAGGGTAAACCGTGTTGGACCGGGGTACAACCGTAGGTCTACCGGTATAAACCGTAGCATTACCGTCTTTACCGGGGCTCTGTCAGCCTAGAACCGGGATACACCGTGGCTCTACCGTGATAATCCGTACTAATACCGAGTACTACATCACGGTAGAGCTACGGTGTAGCCCCGGTTGTAACCCGGTATAGCCCCGGTATTCCACGGTTCTGTTGAAATCTTGGCCATTCTTCCCGGTAGCTCCCGGTGACTCCAGGTTGTTCTAAACATTTTGAAACAACCGGGGCCCATTTGCCGGTTTGACAAGATTCATCACGGTTCACCACTGTTCGTCTTGGTGGTCCACGGTGTCGTTACGGTTGTACGCCGGTTCACCCCGGTTCATCCCGGATCACTGAACCGGGATACACCGGCATCTCAAACCGGCACAGTAAGACTGGGCCTTTACGGTCGTACCCGGTTCATCCCGGTAAACCCTGGTTCACTGTTCCGGGATACGTCGGGATCTTAAACTAGGACAGTAATACTACGAAAGAGTGCTTATAAAGGAGTGCGACATTTAGCGTTGATGTTGCGACATATAGCGGCAGTACAATTTGTTGCGACATTTGGCGTTACAGATGCGACATATAGCGTCAGGAGGTTTTGCGACATTTAGCGTTGGTTCCGACATTTAGCGTCAGCCTTGCGACATATAACGTCAAGTGCGACATTTAGCGTCGGTGCGACATTTAACGCTGCTACAATGGCAACTGTCAGTCTATAGGTACGTTCCGTCTGATGTAACGTTATATCAAATATGTTACGCGCTAGAATATATTCTCGACGTAATGCCGTTTTCACTCTGCTGTTGTCTTGGCACTTTAAATATGCACGTTCCTTTAAATAAAGTTCATTCCATAAATTTGATAAAGTTTCATTCCAGTATGGTTTTCTTTTCCTGTAGCGTTTATTCACGGACTTTGAAGAATTGTATTTAGGAATTGTTGTGTTCATTTCCGCGATAATAGCGTTACAAAGTTTTTCATAAATACAGTCAACCTCATTCAGCGTTTCTCTACAATGCTCAATACTATCTATATTTAAGACTATAATTTCTAAAATAGCCCGTCTAGATAAGTCACTGTCCATAAAATTATCCGGTATTCTATTCAATTTAAACCGTGGGCTGTTAATCTCTTGGTATTGTGTATATGTCACATTTTCGATTAGTGATATTTACGGCCGTATTTGTAACAAAAGTGTGAAGAATTCGCACGAATTACTCACACGTGTGAAGAATTCGTTTCTGTGAAATTTACGGTTCAACAGTGCTACACTTGAATAATAAATACAAACTTGAGAAAAGGTGTAAGGATATGTCATAATCAAGGTCATATGTGTATTGACTAATTCACCTATTTATTAAGTTTGTATTTATTCTTCAAGGACAGCATTGGCTAGATAAAAGTTTAAACATATGAAACTGGATGTAGCACCGCTAAATGTGAAAATTCTGCTAAATGTAAAAACTTCCAAATGTTAAAAATCTTCTGCTAAATGTAAAAAAAAATCCTCTAAATGAAAAAAATTCCGCTAAATGTAAAAAATGACTAAACGCTAAATGTTATAAATTTTAACATATAGCGTTTAGTGGAATCCGTTAACCGCTAAATGTTAAAAGTCACTAAAGTTGTCTGAAATATGTGATGGCATGAACAGTGCTGCTTTAATCGACTCAGTTGTTTGAAATAATTACATATTTATAAAAGAAACATTATTAAAATACGTTTCATTGTCGGAAGCAGTTTTCTTGCATCTATACGCCTGTGCATATATCAGTTCCCACAGGCAACACTTTAACTTTGGGAACATGTTGTATCTTTAGCTTATTTGCTCAATAGATGGAACGCGAATCATAAATGTGAGTCCATGATTTTATAACTTACTGTATATTTGTATCCACTGTTTTTTTTGCATCCACTGTAAGGAACTTTTTCCAATAAAGTCTACATAGACACTACTTAGCCTCTTTGCTTAAACTTGTTATGCACTACCACCGAATGATGAGGGGCATATAGTGTTGGTCATGTCCGTCTGTCAGTCCGAGTGCATCTATCGCCTACATTTTTCAACCGATTGTTTCGAAATTTTACAGGATACTTGCCTCTGATTTTCATATCGACTGCCAAATTCGATCATGTATGATCAGAGTTAATGCCCTTTTTCGTTAAACTTTACGTTATAAGATCTTGTGCGTCTATCTTCTTCTACAGTTTTCAAGTGATTGTTTCGAAACATAATGCTTACCTATGATATCAATATGTGCATATCGATTCGGTGCCAAATTCGATCATGTATTATCAGGGGTATGGCCCCTTTTTCAACAAATTTTACGTTATAATATCTTGTGCATCTATGGCCTGTTTTCAACTGATTGTTGCGAAGATACTTACCTAAGCTGTTAAGATGTGCATATATCGAGTCGGCGCCAAATATAACTTTAAGTTTGTATAATCCGAGGTACGGCCCTTTTTTTCGTAAAGGTTTATGGTATATTTCTGTTTCCTCCTACAGTTGTCCACTGATTGTTTTGAAACTTTACAGAATATTACTTATGATGTCAAAATGTGCATATCGTTCGGCGCCAAAATCGACCTTTTATCATGGCCCCTTTTTTGTCTAATGTTATACTATAATATCATTTGCGTCTCATCCTACATATTTCAACTGATTGTTCCGAAACTTTACAGGATGCTTACCTATGATATCAAGATGGGCATATCGATTCGGCTCCAAAATCAACATTGTATTACTGGAGTAACGGCCATTTCTTCTTTAGAATTTTATGTTTCCTATTGATTGTTTTCATTGTGTGTATGGATGGGGGTAGGGGGCGGGGGTGGGTGTGGGGCTGGGGGAATTTATGAGTGTATCCGTTTCTCAGGAATACAGTTCTAGTTTATCTAGTTTGTTCAATATTGAATATAACTTCAACTTCGCAAGCGACCTTTTCGAACGGTATATACATTTTACCAGTGAATTCTACAGTTGTAGCACCGCTAAATGTGAATTTTCCGCTAAATGTAAAAACTTCGGCTAAATGTTAAAAATCTTCCGCTAAATGTAACAGAAAACAGCAGCAGTAACAGCAGCATCAGTTTGTCGTTATGACTTACTTTGATAACAACGTCACCGAGTCGATTAAAACAGCATTGTTCATACCCTTACATATTTCAGGCAACTTTAGTGACTTTTAACATTTAGCGGTTAACGGATTCCACTAAACGCTATATGTTAAAATTTATAACATTTAGCGGTTAGTATTTTTTTTATATTTAGCGGAAGTTTTTACATTTAAAGGAAGTTATTTTTACATTTAGCGGAAGAGTTTTAACATTTAGCGGAAGTTTTTAAATTTAACGGAATGTTCACTTTTAGTGGTGCTACAACTGGACGTTTTATCAATCTCATTAAAATCAGATGTAAAATTCGCTCGACTATTTTTCGCTAAATAGAGGAAAGTAGTGGAGCGAATTTTTTATCGGATTTTAATGAGATTGGACGTTTTATATAAATTCTAATTATCTTTTTTTAAATGCTATTTCATTGGGATTACACATGTTCGTTTATGATTATCTATATAATACACTATAGTATGTCTAAATACTTATACTATTGTCTAAACCAGATGGAAGTTAAGAACTTGCAAAATATTTCAAGTGCTTCAAAAGTTTACTGGCATGTTGAGTAAATGACTGGCAAAATGTCAGTAAAACAGCTTACATTCGAACCGGTTCTGTACCAAGAAAAGGGTTGTATAAGAGTGTTTTCCTTCGTTTCAGTCCCATTACCTCTGTTCGCTGCTTGAGTCTCCTAAGACCTCTCCTAAATCTAAGGCCAAAAACAAAAACAAAATTAAAAATCGCCTTAGCGCTAAATAATGGGTAAAACTAATAAGATCATTCAATGGAATTGTCGAGGTTTGAAACCAAATTATGATGAAATCAGCTTAATTTTAAATGAACACAACCCTATTGCCTTTTGTCTTCAAGAAACATTCTTGAAGACAAGTGATAAGGTATCTTTTAAACAATACTCACTATACAATCATATTTGTGATACCGGGGACAAGGCCACTGGTGGAGTTTCGATAATCGTTAATCGAAACATTCCATACAGACCTGTTGCGTTGAAAACAAATTTGCAAGCTATCGCGGTCAGTGTTACTATGCACAGAGTCATAACAATATGTTCCTTATATTTGCCACCTAGTTCTTCACTAGACCCTAAAGATCTAAATCACCTAGTTGCACAATTGCCATCACCTTTTATACTCTTGGGCGATTTTAATGCACACAACTACATCTGGGGTTGTAAAGATATAAACGATAAAGGCAAGAAAATTGAGGATTTCTTAGCCAAAAACAATTTGTGTCTTTTTAATAATAAGTCACATACTTACTTACATCCTGCTACAGGCTCTCATTCTTCCATTGATTTAACAATATGCGATCCAACGCTTTTGATGGATTTTTCGTGGAGTGTTGGAGACGACCTCTGTGGAAGTGACCACTTCCCCATATTTCTTGAAAATATCGGCCCTCCACTTCTCGAAAAAACGCAACGATGGAAACTTCGCAAGGCTGATTGGACTACGTTTCAATCTCTTTGCGAGGAACAATTAAAGCCTTCCGTTTTCGAGGATGTCGAAGACGCAACTGCTCTTTTTACCAAAACTCTTCACGATATAGCTGATCAAACCATTCCAAAAACCTCGGCAAATCCTAAACGCCCACATAAACCATGGTACGACGATGACTGCAAAAAGGCAGTCAGCGATCGTAAAGCTGCATTAAATAATTTTAACTTGCGGCCAACTCAAACAAATTTAGATAACTTTAGAGTTTTTCGTGCGAAAGCCCGTCGTACTATTAAGAATAGCAAGAGGAAATCCTGGAGATCTTACGTCTCTAGGCTGAATTCTCGCTCATCTCTTAAGAAGACATGGGACATGGTCCGGAAAATAAGTGGTAAAGGTAATTCTAGTTCTGTAAATCATCTTAAAATAGATAATGGAGATATAACATCTGTCAAAGATATTACAAACACTTTGGCAGAAACTTTTTCAAAAAATTCTTCTTCTGAAAATTGCCAACCAAAAATAAGAAACTAAAAGAACAGAAGAAGCTGAACTTCAAGTCAAAAAACTTGGAGAAATACAATAAACTATTCACTCTCAAAGAACTTCGAGAGTCCCTTAAAAAGGCTCATGATACATCAGCTGGTCCTGATGATATCCATTATCAATTACTAAAACATTTACCTGAATCTTGTCTCTCTACCCTTCTTGATATATTTAATAAGGTTTGGGTGACGGGAAACTTCCCCGATTCTTGGCGGGAAGCAATCGTTATTCCAGTCCCCAAACCTGGAAAGGATCATACGGACCCAATAAATTATCGCCCTATTGCTTTAACGAGTTGTATATGTAAAACCATGGAACGAATGATTAATGAGAGACTCGTTTGGTACCTGGAGTCCAACAAGCTGATAACAAAGTATCAAAGTGGATTCCGGCGCCAACGAGGCACAACAGACAATCTCATTCGATTTGAATCATTTATTAGGGAAGCTTTCATAAAAAAAGAACATCTAGTCGCTGTATTTTTTGACTAGGAGAAAGCTTATGATACTGCATGGAAGTACGGTATTATGAATGATCTACATGACATTGGTCTTAGAGGCCGATTACCCATTTTTATAGAGAAATTCTTAGATGATAGACAGTTTCGTGTCCGAATGGGTTCAACCCTCTCTGATATTCATGAACAGGAGATGGGTGTTCCACAGGGCAGCATACTATCTGTCACACTTTTTAATATAAAGATTAACAGTATAGTAAAATGCATCAATCCAGTTGTGGATTGTTCGCTATATGTTGACGTCTTTGTTATATGTTATCGTGCAAAAAACATGAATACTATCGAGAGACAATTACAACAATGTCTCAATAAACTTCAGACCTGGTCTGATGAAAATGGTTTTAAATTTTCTAAATCTAAAACTAATTGTATGCACTTTTGTCAACTTCGTAAACATCATGAAGACCCTCATCTAACACTGGACGGGTCACCAATACCAGTAGTGGATGAGACAAAATTCCTTGGTCTTATTTTCGACCGTAAATTAACGTTTATACCACACCTTAAATACTTGAAGGCCAAATGCCTTAAAGCTCTTAACTTACTTAAAGTTGTTGCAAACACTAATTGGGGAGCAGATCGAAAAGTCCTCTTGCGACTTTACAGATCTCTTATCAGATCCAAGCTGGACTACGGCTCAGTAGTATATGGATCGACTCGCAAGTCGTACTTGCAGATGCTCGACCCTATACATAATCAAGGATTACGACTCGCCTTAGGTGCCTTTCGTACATCACCAGCCGAAAGTCTATATGTTGAAGCCAATGAACCATCACTGTCTCATAGACGAGACAAATTAGCTCTTCAATACGCCATTAAATTAAAGTCTAACCATTCAAACCCAACTTTCGATAATGTTTTTAATCCTAGTTGTGAACCTCTTTTTGATCGGAAACCGAAGGCCATTCGACCATTTGGTCTTCGTATTAAACCAAAATTAAGAGACACTGAAATCGACCTAAATTTGATTGCCAAGTACAAAGTATCACAAATTCCACCGTGGACTTTGGAAACTCCAACAATTATTTTTGATCTTTGTAATAATAACAAATCCAGTACAGACCCTACTGTCTTTCAAAGCAAATTTAATGAAATTATATCGAAATACAGTGACTTTCAACATATCTACACAGATGGCTCTAAAGATGGAGATAAGGTAGCTGCAGCAGCTGTTCACAAACACAGCATAAAGAGCCGCCTGCCTGACAAGGCCTCAATCTTTTCAGCTGAACTTAAGGCAATTGAACTTGCCTTAAATTATATTCAGGAATCTGATGATGACCATTTCGTAATCTTTTCTGATTCCCTTTCATCTCTTCAAGCACTGGGTAATATGAAACATGATAACCCAGTTGTGCTTCAACTTTTAGAAAAGTACAATTCTCTTATAATTGATAATGTTATTATTTTCTGCTGGCTTCCAAGCCATGTAGGAATACGTGGTAATGATAGAGCTGATAGTGCTGCTAAGGCAGCATTATATTTACATATATCTAATACCAAATTACCTTATACTGATTTTAAAAGTTGTATTAACACATATATTCGAAACTCTTGGCAAACCGCTTGGGATTTGTCCGTTAACAATAAACTCCATTCAATTAAACCGTTACTCGGAGAATGGCGTTCTTCTACTAGACCCATTCGTCGAGAGGAAGTTATCCTAGCCCGGTGCAGGATAGGGCATACACGTTATACTCATTCATATTTATTACAAGGTGAGCAATTACCGAAATGTATACCCTGGTTTGCACCGTTAACGGTCAAACACATCTTATTGGAATGTGTAGACTTTGATCATATGCGTCAAAGGTACTACAATGTTAATACTATGAAAGAGTTATTTGATACTGTAGATTTTAGTCTTGTTTTAGATTTCCTGAAAGAGATCAGACTATATAAATCATTGTAATGTGTTCTTATATATATTCACTTGTTTATATACCTGTTGCCGGGCATTTATTGATTTACATACATAGTTTATATTACACCTTATCATCCCTTATTTTTTTGATAGTTTTATCTTTATATGTTTACATTAACTTTTAATTAAAACTTCATTTTTCATATTTTTTTTGCGCACAATATGACCTATTTATGTGTCGACGTGCCGTAAAACACCATTCATTCATTCATTCCATTACCTCTGTACTTTATCATAATATACATGTTGTAAATTCTGAAGTAAATATGTTTATAAAAACAAGACGTTTATTTGAAGATTTTTTTTTTATTATTTCATTATTAATTGGATGTGACATGCATATTTTATAGTTCACTGTCACGTGTTCTTCACCATTGGGCGGAACACTAATCTCGGCTCGAGATACTTTGTTATTGCACATTTATACCACCGTATTGAATTTAATTTCTGCTTCTCCGGAAACCTAACTGCCGTTTCTGTTGTCTGAAATGAAAAAAGATACAAAAGTGTCATATAGCAATAAAACTCTATATTAAAATAATGTTCACAAAAACACACACAAAAAACAACATAAAACGTCAATGTTTCAATTGTATTATGTTTGGCTGTGAATAATGTTTTCCCGATCGACTTTTATATCTTTTTACAAAACATATGACGTATCCAACGTCATAATACGTTTTGTAAAAATATACACATGTCGAGCAGGAAATATTATTCTTCCATTTCTGCTCATGTAAGATAGGCATTTTCCTCATGTGAGATTATAAGTATCCATCATGAGTATCCATGTGAGATAGGTAAATCTCACCCGAGGGTCAGAATTGTAACCAGGGACGAGGCTCTGCCGAGTTCCTGGTTGCAATTCTGATCCCGAGGGTGAGATTTACCTATCTCACATGGATAAACTCATGGTGGATTCTTTTTCTTGCATATCAATGACATTTTGTGCATCGACGTCACCAATAACTAACATTTTAATGTTTTTTAACACAATGACGTCATGCATCTGTTCACGTTATTGACGTCATTATTGTTGCGCGTGAATTTGATCTCGACCCTAGGGTGAGAATCAGATGGAAATATCTAGCCCGGTAAAATGACGGATTTCCTTATGCAAGAAAATCCGTCATTTTACCGGGGCTAGATATTTCCATCTCACCCTAGGGCTCTTTCTTGCATACCGGACAAGGAAATCCGTCATTTTACCGGGGCTAGATATTTCCATCTCACCCTAGGGTGAGATAAAATTCACGCGCAACAATAATGACGTCAATTTAACGTGAACAGATGCATGACGTCATTG